>JAANQP010000470.1:0-42740 GCA_011320165.1 Fusarium protoensiforme | reverse complement strand
ATTAAGTAAAGATTAGATATAAGAAAAAAAAGCATATCGCTCGCTTATCTATATCGCTCGCTTATTATATATATTCGTGATTTTAAACTTAAATATTACTTTAAAGATTTCTTTCAGCGGTAGGGTTAACTGAGATCTGTTAGATAGGGTTACATATCGTTAAGTAGCCTTCTGAATAAGGGTATTTAGCCTTACTGGCAGGGAGATAGACGCTGATAGAGTTCCAGCGTAGACTACCCCGACTAAAGAACCCTAGAAATAGGCGCTTAACACCGCCCCGGCTCGGGCGGAATATAACATTATTCAATATGGATGCTATCAATAACTGTAGCTTACCCTGGTTAAGCCGGCACAGGCCGGTACGGGCTGGAACGAGCTGGAACGGACAGGCATGGGCCGGCACGGGATGGCACGAGTCAGAATGGGCCAGTACTTTATTTATCCTAGATATTTTTGCCCAACCCCGTTTAGTATGCCTTCCTGGAATAGCTTTTCCTTGTTTTCTGTCGCGTGTCTTTAGCTCGGTTCGCTCAGGCAATCCAGAACCAGACGCGTTCCAGCCAATTCCGAGGCTTCACTACTGGCCAAGTTGGCTCCAACGCATCAATCTCTGCCTTTCCCGACCAGATATCCATCTCTGAATACTTAACAAACTTAGTCTTCTTAGCATACTTAAAGCCAACAATCAATATGATGAAGATTGGGATGTTGATGTAAGGCGGGATGAAAGTTTTGGCACTGAAGCGTCCAGGGAAGAAAGCGTCAAATCCATTAAAGACGGCAACAATTGTGCAGAAGCAAACAGAAAAGTAGGCCAAGAATGGCTGCATTGGGGACTTGTATGGAAGAGTATTGCGGTCGATGCCGTTGTACTTGAGGCAGTAGTAGAAGCGAAGATAGGTGTAGCAGACGCTTGCCCAGATGATGAGGGCTCCAACACCGCTCAGATTACTGAGCCAGAAGAAGACTTCAGCGCCACTGTTGCTGACATTGAGGTAGACCAAGAGTCCAAAAACAGAAGTGACCGCGACACAGAGGTAGGGAACGCCAAACCTCTCATAAGATAGGATGGCTGGCGCCTTGCCATCAAGCGCCGCGGCATAAAGAACGCGAGTGCCGGCATAAAACAGTGAGTTTCCAGAAGACCAAGCCGAGGTCAGGATGACAGCGTTGATGATTGAGGGGAGAGTCTTGATGCCGCCGTTGCGAATGGCGATAACAAAGGGACTTTGGGCGGCACCAGGGGCAGAGGAGTTGATGGCATTGAGGAGAGAGGGGTCCTTGGACGACACGCAAAGGCCGACGAGAAAGACGGAAAGAATGTAGAAGAGAACAATTCTCCAAAAGACTCGACGGATGGCCTTTGGAATATTGCGTCGAGGGTTCTCTGTCTCTCCCGCGGCCATGACCACCATCTCACTGCCACCGTAGGAGAAGGTTGCCTGAACAAAGACTTTCCAGAAAGCCAGAAACCTTCCCAATGCGCCCGGCCTCAGGTACTCATTCATAGGCCCCGGGTGTATCCAGTACCTGAAGCCAATTGCCTCGCCATTGGGAGCACCACCAACAGTGATGATGAACATCAAGATGATCAGGCCCACAATAGTGGTCAACTTGATGGCGCCAAAGACGAACTCGGCTTCACCATAGATGCGTACAGGCAAACAGTTGAGAAAGACCATGGGGAAGTAGAAAAGGCTGATGAGGGCGACTTTGGGGACATTGTTGTGCCAGTAATCAACAATGACGGCTGAGACTGTCACCTCAATAGGAACTCCAATGGCAAACTGATACCAATAGTTCCAAGCGAGGGCAAACCCCAGCGCCGGGTCCACAAACCGCGCAGCAAAGATGGGGACGGGGCCCGGGATGGGCAACCATGACGCCATCTCACCGACGCTGTTGAGGACACAGAAGATGTTGAAACCGGTGATGGTGAAGGACAGGAAGGCTGAGAGCGGGCCAGCTAGCGAGAGCACCTGTCCGCTGCCGACGAAGAGGCCCGTGCCGATGGCACCGGACAAGGCAAGGAACTGAACATGTCGGGACTTGAGCCTGCGGTTCAAAGTGCCGAGATTGCGTGTTCCATATTCTAACCCCTTGCTGTCGGTAGTTGGGTTGTTGGTTGGTAAAGCTGTTGGTTCAATGCTGGGTGACTCCCTCCCCGCTTCGACATCATTGTGCTTCTTGTCTACTCCCTCCATGGTAAGGTCGTAGTCAACGGGTCAGTCGACACCGTTGGAAAGGGGAGGTGTTTGATTTGAGGAGGAGTTGGGGCTCGCGATGCTTACTGGCTGGTACCCTGACAAGTGCTTGAGGAAACAAGATGAGATTCACAAGAGAAGAACTTCTCTCTATATGAGACATTAACAGACATGAGTAATTTTCCCTTCAACCCACCGTGGCAAACCTTTCCTACTGCACCGTACATAGCCAGCTCGTTGTGTTGGAGCCGATCTAACCAAATCCCCCACGCTGTGAGAAGCCGTGAGTACGACCATCAACAAGGATTTGATCCAATCAAGAACAACAAGAATGAACTTGGTTATACCAGCCCTAATATGCCTCTTCAGGGTAGGCTCAGCCGTAAGATAGTAACAGATGACACCACAAAAGAGGTGCGAAACGCGGTACCGTGATGCACACCTAACAATGGGCCCGTTGCCGGCTGGAGAAAGATCACAGCACTTGTGATGCAGCTACAAGGTACCGGATGAATGTAACGGGCAGATCAAGTAATAGCCCCAATCAAGGACGAGCCGATCCGCAATACCCGGCTTGGCACGGGATCCGAAGTCGGTGTTGGACTGATTGATAAGGTGATCAGACAAGGATCATCCCGCTAGCTCGAACTACTCTGTGCCAATCTCGTCCATCTGCAGAGCTCAAGCCGTGACCATCCACCATCATACGAGCTTGGGCAGTGTATGCTTAAAAAGCCCCTCCGGATCATACTCCCGTTTAAGCTGTCGCAGCTCTGCCAGATGCCCTCCAAACGTCGTCTCTAGGTCGACGAATTCGGGGGCGGTCAAGGGTAGATACGTGGGACCTTCTGCATCTAGAAGTGCTGAGATTCTATTACGTGCATCCAACGACCAAACTGCCGCGCCCCGCGCCGAGGCCTCGTCATCTCCCATACCCAGGAACTCCAGCATTACGTGGGGTTTCCGGTACGGCAGGACAGAGTCCGGCGCGTCGGGCCTGCAGGATGGGCTGTCGGCACGGAGGGTATGGATGTTGACACCACCGGAGCTGTTGCGGGGGATGGCGTGGGCAATTCGGGCCAGCTCATCCACAACCTCGGGTGAGAAATGGGAGATGTCTGCTGACTGACAGCGGCCGAGAACCTGAGCGGGGATCATATCTTTTACCATGGCCGCGAAGCCAAGCGCATTCGTGTTCATGACGGTTGAGTGCACATCCGAGATATTAGGTGACAGAGGTGCAAGTTTGCTCACTCGCTCAAGCCACAGACGAGACTCGTCGCTCGCAGAGCCGTTCCAGATGAAGCCGCAGGTGAGGGACAGTCCGACTTTTGGGTAGATCCAGATCGACGGCATCAGATAGAGCTTGCTGGGAATGTCCTTGTATGTGTTTACGAGGGTGTTGTAGTTGGTGAAAAAGGTGGTTACAGCGCCGGAAATGTCAGATGATTCGAAGAAGAGCATTCCAGCTTGTACCTGTCGAAAGTCAGTAAATGTACTGAAAAAAGCAGCAGATGCAACACCTCAAGCCGTGCATACCTCACAGAGCGGCCACGTCTTGACCTCCAGCTCGACAACGATGGCGAGACTTCCGCCGCCCCCACGCAGACCCTTGAGTAGGCGAGCATCAGCTTCAACTAGCTCCCCATTGGCCTGAACAACTCGGGCACCGGCAATTTGGTCGGCTCCCAGCCCGTACGAGTGGACATAAGGACCAAACCCACCCCCAAGACACCATCCCACGAAACCGACTGTTCCACAGGATCCCGCGGGAGCTGTCAGTCCATGCTTGCTCAAGACCTCGAGTACCTGAAGATTTGTCGCCCCTCCTCCCACTCTTGCTGTCTTTTTATCTGGCGATATAGTGATCGTGTTGAGATCTCGTAGGTCGATGCTCACGGCGTCGAGGGCCGAGAAGCGCCCGAACATGTCATGCCCGCCACCACGAACCACAGGGTCCAGCTTCAGGCTCAGGCATGATTTGATAATAGTAGCCACTTGCTCGGCGGACTGGGGTCTAGTGATGACCTTGGGCCGAACCTCATTGTGCCGGCCGGTATAGCTCGTTTGCAGGGATAAAAACTCGCTTGAGCCAGGCACGGCAAAGGGAATACCGGCCTCAGATAGATGGCCCTGCAGTAGCTCCATTGTCGACTTGTTCATTTTGTGTATCAATGATGAGAGTGAAAGTTGTAGAGAGAGCATAGAGAGCTTCAAGGTCCCAAGGTCGAGGGCATCGCAATTCTTTATGGAATTTCCGGGGTTAGTTTCTGCATTCCATCAAACCTATCTAGCGCTTATTTTCCGCTGTCAGCAGTCAGATGCTCCAACCTTTTATCTCTGTCTACACTACTGGTCAAGATATACTTCCCCTCTTTGATGAGACGTCATCGACTGCTGACAGGTCTCACTTTGTGCGCCACGATGCTGACAAGTTCTAAATTGTGCAACAGCGAGTGTCCTGTGTACTTATCCTATGGTCGGTTATGGTAGTCGAGTTGTACTCCTGGTCACACACGGATCGGACCTGTCCCGATGAATTGTTTAGACATCTTTGCCTCTTGCCATTTAATCTAAGTTTTTTCTTCTAACCTCGCCTTACCTAGGTAGAAAACAGTGACCTCGGACTATGACTCGAGCGTGAGGGAGGCACTTAAAGGCGCTGGTTCCAATCGTTCCCACAGCAGTTTAGCGTCCGGACCAGACTAAGGTCCGAAGCGTCAAGATCCAACACCAGCCTCGGTCTTTACTAGGTACCGAGTATTGAGTCTAATCAACCCGTATTAGGGGCTCGTCGAGAAAACTCGGTACCGAGATCAAAGGGCTCACAGCCCAAGACCAGCTAAAAAAGCACCTATAAAAGCTTCGCGTCGGCGCAGACTGAGCATTTCTCATGTCAATTTTCTTGCCTCGCCCCGCCTACAGTTATATCACCTTGAGCAGGTCGCGTCTAAAACCCTGGCTCACCTTAAAATCATCGACAGCCTTGGCGTCTATCGCAACCTTCGAGTTCAGGAACCATGCCCCCATCTAAGCCACCGGCTATCGCAATCATTGGGGGCGGACCCTGTGGACTTACATTCGCTCGTCTTTTGCACACTGCCGGGATTAAATACCGCGTGTTTGAGCGCGATCCATCCCCGGAGTCAACATCTCTCAATCAAGGTGGCACACTCGACATTCACAACGAAACAGGCCAAGAAGCACTGCGACATGCTGGACTCCATGAGGAGTTCAAAAAGCTGTCCCGCCAGGATGCCACGACGATGACGCTGATGGACTCCACAGGAGGAATCAAGGCATCTTTCAGTGACGACGCTGACCGCCCTGAGATCGACCGTTTGCAACTGCGACAATTACTACTCAACTCGCTACCTGCAGACAGCATTCGATGGGGCAAAACACTCTCCAATATCGGGCGCAATGATGAAAAATGGCCTAAAGCTCACTCCTGGATGTTGAGCTTTGCCGACGGCTCAACTGAGACTGGGTTTCGGCTCGTGGTCGGCGCGGATGGAGCATGGAGCAAGGTTCGACAGCTGGTAAGTCATAGCATGCCTTTTTATACCTGCCTCTTATATATGAAAGAGCTAACTCTCGACTTTAGATCACATCTGCCAAGCCGATATACTCAGGCAAGATGTTTATCGAGGGTCGTCTGTCCAACGACAACCCAGAATACGACACGGCGCTTGAGATGGCAGGCAAAGGTACTGCCATGGCTTTGAGTGCCAAAAGCGTTCTCTGTGTCCAGCAAATGTCTGATAGATCGTATCGCCTATACATGGGCGTGACAACTCCCGAAACTTTGACACGACCTGGAGGAGCCGCTGATCCGGCTGATATGGACAAGGCACGGGCGACCATGCTGGGACCGGGAGGTTTCTACGCCAATTGGGCCTCGGACACACGAGCCTTGATCGCTGCTTCTGAAGGTCCTTGGCGCCCTTGGCCTCTCTATCGTCTCCCCATTGGTCTTTTCTCGTCAGAATCGACCGAAAGCGGTGGAACAGAGGGCAACGTCAACGAACCGGACCAGACGCACTGGAAGCGTAAACCTGGCATTGTACTCTTGGGAGATGCAGCGCATCTTGCAACTCCAAACGGCGAAGGCGTCAATCAGGCCATGTACGACTCACTAGTTCTCTTCAAGAAGATGATGTCTGAGCTCGGAGGTAGAAGAAGTCAGACGGCTTATAATGAGAAGGAAGACCAAGAAGCGTTGGAACGGGCCATTACGGCATATGAAGTTGACATGCGATCTCGTGCTCGAGAACACATTCAAAGCAGTATCGACTTGGAAAACCTCATGTACGCAGATGATGGAGCTACACGCATGATTGAGATGTTTGGCGATTTTCATTAGTCAAAAAGTGCGTTTGCGGGTCACTGCAGGATTAGATTGAGAACGACTGTATAGTCACTAAAGAAAATATTTAATAATCTAAGCAACACATATTAAACTCTTCTACATGAAGGTCTATGTTGACCGTGTTCCCTACTTCTGGTGCTGGACCTATGATTTGTCAGCATCAATCCTCCAACACGCTGACGCCATTTGTGAAGCTCGCGGCTCCATCAACCTCATCTTTCACACAAGCTCGAATACATCAACAAAATAATCCAACCCCCCGCGACGAAAAACCTCCATATGGCATCCTACAAGCCCGGCCTAACGACCCTTATGGACTTGGGTACCCATAAACTCGAGCTGACCATTTACGGGCCACCTCGGAGAGCACACAACCCAATCGTCATCATCATCCCCGGTATCACAAGCACCGTCAAAGAGTGGTCTGCAGTTACCAAGAGTCTTTCCGAGTCTATGAGCGTCATGAACTACGAGCGTGCGGGATACGGCTTAAGTGAACCAGCACCCGACAGTGACTCCAGGGCCGCCGAGGACATAGCAGCAGAACTGCATGCGCTTCTCCGAGCTGCAAAGGTTGCACCACCCTACATCGTGGTATCTCATTCCTACGGTGGCATAATTCTACGCGAGTTTGTGAGACTGAGGACTTTGGCTCAGTTCAAGGGCTTTGTCTTCGTGGATGCCAACACCGAGGAGACACCATTGACCTATCCGAATCCGTTTGTCCACGCTGTACAAAGAGATATCGACACGCTACAACTCTGCTACGGAGATTGCCACCGCTTAGGTCACACAGAGTGGCAAGCGTTGCTGGAGGAAAAGGCACGACCTGGACATAAAGTTGCAGCCGATCGAGAAGTGTCTCAGTACCACGCGAGCGGGAAGGCTCTAGCTGCCAAGGGGCATTCAGAAAATGAAGAGCCTGAGCTCGGACGTGTACCTCTTGTTGTTTTGCAAGCAGATTATGCCGTCGACCTGCGAAAGATCTATGCTGAAGGTGTACGGCTGGGAAACGGCACGGATGCTGAAAGGACTGGAATGGGCCAATTCATTGCCCAGGTCAATGCGATCGAGGAATCGATGCAAAAGAAGATATTGAGCTTATCTGAAAGGACCAAATTTCAGCACGTTCTTGGCTTTGGGCATAGTATTCAGCTCGCCGCCCCTGAGACGGTTGTGGATGCTGTTATATGGATTTTGATGCAGTACAGGTGCTAGAATCGCACGTGTTGCACGGGGAAAGGGTAGAAGTTGACACAGAGTGCAATCGAGAATCAGTTCATCCTTTGTTTCCCAGTTGAGTCAAAGACTTGAGGTCTTTATGTGCACGTATGATAAGAAGAAAGCTTAATTTGATTGACTATGGACAGTCAAGAGAAGCAGATACGGAACTGGGCATGTCTGAAGACCGAGGGGCCTATCCTTTTCGTGATATGTGGTATGCGGTATTGGTGTACCGTCATACGAGGCAAATATGTACATGAAAGAGCTAAACCAGCTGTGTTTTGTTTTTATCCCGAGTGTTTACAGGAACGAAGGGTTGGCATTGGTAAGGAGCTGCTCGAAGTAGGCCTGGAACCAGGTTCCTGCTTCAGGCGCCGGCCTTGAAAGAAGACATGTCAGTATAGTTCTCGGTTGGGGAATGGGTTAACGTACTGAAGGGCTGCAGAAGCACCGCAGTGGTAGTCGTAACGGGCAGCACTGGTGTCCGAGGTACCATCAGACTCACCACCAGGCTTGACCCAGACAAAAGCATCGAGGAGGCTGTCACCAGTGTTGGCCGAGGGGCGAATACCAAAGCCAGTACCCTTGGAGTTGCACCAGTCACCCCACTGGATCTGACCGGTGGGCTGCTTGCCTGAGCGGCCCTGGTCCGTAATGAAGTGGGCGCTGGGCCAGCCATTCTGCTCCAGGAGGGGGCCCATGGCGTGGATGAAAGACTTCTCATCGTAGATGGAGCTGCCCTGAGTGTAAGGGGGAGCGCTGCTGAGGCTCCAGGCGTTGTAGTTGGCGACGTTGGTGGCGAGTCCACGGAGTGCGGCTGGCTTGCCGGCATCCTTGTAGACGTTGGCAAAGAGTTTCGCCGCAGGGCCCTGGTTGTTGGGCCAGCCAAGCCAGCCAGCGTGGCCTGCATCGAGGTACATGGCGACATTGGGCAGGTTCAGTTCCGTGACAGCGTAGTTTGTCAGGCTGATATACGCATCATGGGCCTTGGAGCACTTGGCAACATCCAAGTTGGTGACGAGGTTAGCCAAGGAGTCAGGCTCTGGAGGAACCGTTAGTCATCATCAAGTTGCTATAGGGGCATGGGACTAACCAATAACAAGAAGGATTCGGATATCAGAGTAGCTTTGGATGATCTTCTTGATAGTGTTGATGTAGTTCTTGTACTTGTTGGCACCATCCTTGTCAAGGGAATACTCTCCGTTGGAAGCGGCAGCAGCGCAGTCGCGATCAGGGAGGTCATAGACGACGAACTGGCCAGCATAGTTACCACCAGCCTGGTTAGCCTTGCGAATGTCAACAAGAGTGTCCTCCATCAGGGAGATGTGCTCGAAAGAGTCCCTGCAGAAGTGCTCAGTTAGATATCCTGTAATCCTCGCTCACCCAAGCACCCCATTACTTACATCCACTGATAAGAGGGAACATCAGCGACCTTGGCAGCAGCCGTGGCCATGGCGCCGCTCAACTTGGGGATGGCCAAGTTGGTAACCTCTGAGCGGTAGTAGCTGTTGGCCCAAAGGTCAACACCAGAGTAGGGGTTTCCGCTGTACGTGGCAGTGCCACTTCCAGCAGGAGGAGGCTTGGTAGTGGAAGAGCTACCGGCAGTGGAAGTCGAAGTTGGCTTGCTTGTCGTGGTAGAAGCAGGAAGCGTGCTTGTCTTGGAAGTCTCGGGGCCTTCTCCAGGAATGCATTGAGAGTAATAGTCGTTGATCTTGTTGCAGTAGCTACCAGACTGGCAGCAAGTAGCGCCATTCCAGCTGGAGCCACCACACTGGGCCCTGGGTGCTTTGTGAGCCTTGCTGTATGGTATGAAATCAGGATAAATTGCAAGCGCTTACCACTCACTGGCGCAAGCCTGGCGTTCCTCAACAAGAGGGGCAGCAAATGCCGTACCAGCCAAAGCGGCCGTAAACAAGAGTTTATAGACAGTCATTGTTGCAAAGAGAGTGTATAGCTAGCTGTGCGTTGTCTGTTGGATAGTCGCCCAAAGGTTAACTGGAGAAGAACAAAAGAAATCCTTACGGTCCGAAGAGAAAGAGACTTTATATACTACCATCTAGGCTCAGAGCATGTCTGTTTGCATAGATTTCACTTTCGGAAAGTCGGGACGTAACGTGCTTCGTTGTGATCAAGTGATCAAGGTTTGGGGATTTGAAGCCGCCCAAAGGGTGACTGTGAACGGAACCTAGGGGCCGTTCTCTTGATCGGGTTAGGCGGTCGTGGTATCCCAGGATGAACCCACACGCCTCGTGGAAGGAGGCCCGACGGGTGGCTTGCACCGCTAAGATCTGGCAAGTTACACTTGAATGCCAGATAAGAATCCGTGGTTCTTTTGCACGTGGGCAAAGCAGCCTCATCACTTAATGACACGCATGAGCACGCCGCATACCAACATGTTTATTCATTGATCG
Source organism: Fusarium protoensiforme (assembly GCA_011320165.1). Lineage (NCBI taxonomy): Eukaryota > Fungi > Ascomycota > Sordariomycetes > Hypocreales > Nectriaceae > Fusarium > Fusarium protoensiforme. The sequence continues at coordinate 32,529 of JAANQP010000470.1, read as the reverse complement.
ACTTGTAAATCGATCACCCTTTCAGTGTTCAGGTGGTCAAAACGCCCAGGACCCCATGTCGATGTGACAACACTGGCAGGGGGGTTGACCCTGCTAATCTCGGAAGCCAGGCTCCTTGAGATACCCAAATAGGAAGCACGGAGGTTGATCAAGAAACATTCGCATGATGGCATCATTTCTCGGCACTCTGGTAGAGACTCCCGGGTACCTTGGCCTACGGGCCGACGCCACGGACAATAGACAACGTGATATAAGGCCGGATTGGTCGGTGCCCCATCGCAGATCCCCTTGGAGAATTTCCCTCAGATTCCGGCTGACACATTGCTGGCTTGGAAAATAGGCGGGCGGCTCTAGAGGAAATCGATTGGATATTTGAGAATGGAAAGCCAGCCGTCTGGAGATGCCCAGACCGAGATGAAGCTATGATCAGGTGAGCAGGTATAAATGGGTAGTCGAGGAGAAGAGCCGAGTTGGTTTCCTGACCGTTCAGTACCCAAGGAACGGGACTATCTTGAGTCAAAATTGATCCGTATCTGTCCAGTCTTCTTAACATGGGGGCGGATCTTGGAGAAGGTGTGGTCATCCTTGACGAAGGCGTCGACCTCGTCGGACTTGGGTGCTTTGGCAAGTTACGCAGAGAGACAACAGAATCAGCTTGCCATATAGTTGAGCCATATAGGGCAGGTAAAGGATGAAAAGAACATAGATAATGGTGTCCATAACTAAGGATAAGCCGCTATAAAAGGAGCTCGCACCTGGAGTGGAGCAGTCGGCTTCACGCGACGGGAAGAGCGGAAGGCCCAAGACTTTGTTTCATTAACCTCTCACTGACTTCCTTTTGGTCACCGAATGGAGAGTTTGCTTTCACATTCACAAAAGTCAGGGCTTGTCCATACTACGATAATCTAAAAGTAATTGGTTTATAAGCTACCCAGCTTTAATCTACCATCTCACAGACAATGAGATAAAGCTCTGATGCAGAAATGAAATGAATAAACTTGTACTCTCACGGTTTTGAGAGTCAAACAACAAGGACCGCAAAGACACTTTAATTCCTCGCCACAAGCCAAGATCAACCCTAAGATCTTGGGAGGCAGTTGATCAGGCCGTCAAATCATGCAGCTTCTACCAAGTTGTACCACGATGCATACAACATGATGATTTGACGCAGCTCCGCTACGTTCTTCAGCCCTCAGTGTAGGGCTCATCCACCCCTGTGAACAAGGTTACCATGTCTTTCTCGTCCAGCTCAAAGTCAAAAACATCGGCATTCTCCTTTACATGTGCTAACTGGACTGCCTTGGGCAAAGGAGTATAACCCTGAGGGATGTTCAGCACTTTCTCCCGACGCATTAGATTGTTGTCTGATCAACTCACCTGTTGTAAGCTCCATCGAAGCAGGATTTGTGCCGGGGACTTTCTATGTTTCTTGGCCACAGTCTGAAGGATCTGTTCGTTGAACCTTTCGCCTCTCGCGAGGGGGGACCATCCCTGTAGCTGCACACCGCGTTGAAAGCCCCAGTTGACAACGTCTGTTTGGTTGACCCATGGGTGAAGCTCGACCTGGAGGACTGACAAAACGCCACCTTTGCCCTTGCCTTCTCGAGCCTCGGTCTTCTTCATCCATGCCTCCAGCTCTTCGAGATGGTTAAGCTCAAAGTTGGAAACGCCGATACTGCGCACTTTCTTTTCCTCAACCGCTTCAACCAGAGCTTTCCAGGAGCCCAGGCGGTCTTCCATTGTCCCAGCCGCCGTGTGGATAAGATACAGGTCAATGTAGTCAAGACCCGTTGCTCGTAGCGAACTATCGACAGCGTTCTTCGTATTATTGTAGCCATTGGGAGGTGGAGATTTAGACGTAAAGAACAGCTCATCGCGGGGAACAGCAGCTTGACGGATGGCTTCGGCAACTTCTGCCTCGTTTCCGTAGTATATGGCACAATCGAGGAGACGAAAGCCTTCTGAGATGGCGTTGAGTGCGGCGTTCGTAGTAGCATTTAGTGGACTGTAACAGTGTCAGAGCGAGCATCGAGACGGTAACGGGTCAGTTTACATCAAGTAAGTCCCAAAGCCGATAACAGGGACTTCATATCCTGAATTCAACGTCCATGTGCTATTCAGAGAGAGCCCCGACGCAAGATTGTAAGGTACAGCGGCCATTGTAGGTGTTGACTCGAAGTTGTAAGTGCTGCGAATATAGATTGTATGACAGCTCTGCTTTATCTATCCTAGGATAAGTAAATATATATAAAGTATGTACTATACATTTTGCTCAGTGAACCAAAGCATAAGAACAGGGCAAAGCGAAAATCCAAGTCTGTTCACCATCGGAATAAGGTGTAAGCAACATGCATTAGCGTCATACTCCCTCACTTGCCAGTATCCCGTATTAGGCAGGTTGAGGAATCTCCTTATTCAACGCGTACGCAACGCGCGTCGTGGTTATGCTACGAGTTGGGGGAAATTAAATAGCCTGCTGCGTGTCTACTGGCTGTATCGTAAAACCTCAGTCAACTCGTCCACCTTGGCGTATCCACCTTTCCACGGCAGGGGCCAAAAATGGCATGCATAACAAGGTCTTATTGGTTAGGTCTTGAAGAAAGGTGTGTAAGTGGGTATGACGCTAAGGTGGACGAGTTCAAGGTGGATGAACGTCATCTCTTTCTAGCTACAGGCCGACGAGCTCAATTGATTTATCCCACAAGATTTTCTCCTTCCTTTCATTCATGGCCCAGGAAGAATATCCAGGCCCCCATGGCCCAACCGATGGGCCCCAGGCCTTGGAGACGGTGACATCTTCAATATAGCCTCCTCCCTTACCCTCCAACTCATCTGCAACGGCGGCCCAAACAGCCGAGGCAGCACCCTGGCCAGGGGTCTTGATCAACGCCAGCTTGATGGGATTTTCTTCGTCCGCCTGCCGTGCCTCTTCGGATAGGTTTCTGGTCAACTCTGTCGTGACAGCACCGGGATCAACACTCCAGGCGTGAATCCCTTTGCTGCCATAAAGGCGTTCGATGTAATTCGTGGTCCATAGAATAGCGGTCTTACTTCTGCCATAAGCCAGCATACCATCGAAATCACGCTCGTAGTTGAGATCATCCAAATCGGTCTCGGCAAACCGATGTGCGATAGAAGAGAGCATGACGACACGAGAGGCGTGGCCCGACTTTGCACTTGCTTCTAAGGCAGGGTGGAGCAGCTGGAAGAGAAGAAAGTGGGCAAGATAGTTGATGCCGAAATGCTTTTCGAAGCCATCTTTCGTCATCTCTCTCTGCGGCGTCATCATCCCAGCATTGCCGATGAGGATGTCAAGCGTGGCCGATTTGGACAGAAACTCAGCTGCACAAGTACGAACACTTGACAGGGAGTCTAGGTCCATGGAGATGAGATGCACGCGGTCGCTAGAGATCAGGTCACCAAGCGTGGCATGTGCTTTTTTGAAGTTGCGGACTGGCAGGAAGAGTGTGGCACCCGTCTCGTACATTGCCTTGGCAGTTTCAATGCCAATACCAGCCGAGGCTCCTGTAATCAGGATAACGTAGCCAGATAGCTCGCCTACAACACCCTGCGACTCAATGACCTGTTGGGCGGTGGGCCTAGTGTCGTTCGGCTTGGGATGCGATTTAGGTTTGGGGTAGTCGCCGGCCATTGTACGTAGAGGGGGAAATAATAGGAAGTATACGCGTCAAGTAGTGAATTAAGTTTGGTCTTCGAGTCGATCCTTGCATAGCGTCTCACCTTTATACCAATGGTCGGTAGGTCATGGGGACTTAACGGAGTTAAGTGTCATACATGTGCATCGGGTGCTAGTTCAAGGCCGGTTTCGGGGTGGTTGGCAACTCCGACGACACAGAAGCTCAATCCTATTGAAATGGTACATTTATCACCAAGATCCCAGAAGCATCTTGAAGATAATCCTATCCAATCATTACTATCAGCCATCATTACTACCAACCTCGCCATCATCTCTCTCAATTCTGAGCCCAATCCAACAACACACAGCCCGCAGCTGTCAATATGCTCCGGACCAATCCGCTTTTTCTGGCTATCACCACTAGTTTGGCTTTACACTGCGTAACCGCTATGCCCAGCGACGCCCAAGCCCAAGCTACGGCCCAACGGGTCACCTTCATGAACCACTACGGCGTTCAGCTTGTGGGAAACCTCTACCACCCCCCAAACTTCGATACCCAGGCATCTTATGCCGGCATCGTCACCGTTGGACCGGCTGCTGGCGTCAAGGAGCAGGCTTCTGGCAACTACGCCCACCGACTCGCGGCCGAGGGCTTTGTCACCATAGCCTTCGATAACACCTTCCAAGGAGAAAGCGGAGGGTTACCCCGTTTCCAGGAGAACCCACATACCCGGGTTGAGGATATTCATGGAGCGGTGGATTACCTCGTCAGCGTTCCATACGTTAACAACACCCGTATTGGTGTGCTAGGTATTTGCGCTGGCGGCGGCTATTCGGCTAACGCTGCTATGGTTGAGCGAAGAATCAAGGCTGTCGGCCTTGTGGTACCCGTGGATGGTGGACGAGGGCAACGAGCTGGCGGCCAGGACGCAACCATTACCGCACTCGAAGGCATTGCAGATCTGCGTTCGGCGGAGGCTAAAGGCGGAGAACCTACTATCATGGAATGGTTCTCTGATTCTGCCGCCAACTCGACCGACATCGACACTCGCGAAGGCTACAACTACTACCGAACTCCTCGTGGTGGACTTACTCCCAACTGGCAGAACAAGGTTCGATTCTCTACCATGGATGCTGTCATGAACTACGATTCGTTCCACCTTGCCGATATGCTTCTTACGCAGCCTTTACAAGTCATTGTCGGCAGCATCCCTGGATCATATGAGTCTAACCGACATGGCCACATCATTCACGATATGGCCGCATCTTCTCAAAAGGGCATTGTAGTTATGGAAGGTGCCTCTCATTTCGATATGTATGATCGACCCCAATACTTGGGACCAGCTGTGGCTCGGCTCGCCCAGTTCTACAAGAATCAGCTGGTCTAGTAGAATGGCAAGTTCCTGTCGGGCCTGTATATAGAGGTCAATAGAAGACCACAAGTTGGCTTTTATGACGTTGCGTATTCTTTTCTGAACTTACTGTTTCTTTCTTTCTTTCTTGGTATTGTCCAGATTATCTATCTAAGATAGTACAACATATCCGTTGGTCGCTCTTCCCTTTAAACCTAAGATAAATATTATTTATATATTTAACAAGCTTTGTGTAACGACTGTAGCTAGGTCTAAAGGAGCAACTTGGTCATGCTGCTTTTATATGGCAAGATCATCTCAAGCAAGGTGCCCATTACGTCTGGTGATGTGCTCCGAGGTATTGAGTATAACCAAGTTATATTGATAGTTGAAGTAGCTGGTATATAGAAAATTGCAAGTCAGTGTATCCTATTTACCTAAGAGTCTTTGCTGGGAGCGCTGGGAGCATCGACGATTTAAGTTGCCGTTCCTCCTCACTCCTTCGCTCTTACTGCGATACGTCAGGGGCAACATAAGAGGTGGGGGCCATCACTCCGACGACATATTTGACAAGTTCAAGCCTTGTAATTTGTATGAGCATCACAAACCGAAACCACCACTAGCGTGTCAAACCAGGTACTTATAACTCACACATCGCGTTTCGCTCAGGCGAGATAAGCCTCGGCTGTGGTAACGCCAAGTAGAAGATAAATAACCTCGAGGCTCCGCAAAAACGAAGCTCATCGAGTAGAACAAGGATTGCCACGAGACGAACCGATTCGGCAAGCACGATGAGACTCGCGGAAGCAACTTCAGGATAGGGGTGAGAAAGATGTGCACCTGGGGGGTCGACAAGCTAAGAATAAAGGCCTGAGATGCAAGCACCAACCAGGATCTCCAGACAAAACCTTATCAGTACAACATGTCCTGGAGAAACGGCGGCGAGCTCAAGATGGGGCAAATCAAGATGGGCAATCCTGCTACAGGCACCGTTGATGTGGAGTATCGTGTTGGCATCCTTGAAGATAAATGGAAGAGGGGTAACAACGGCAGCACGGGCGGGAGTGTATCGCGTGGATGTCTATGAAAGGTGCCTTTCATAAAATTCTTTGGCATAGTGGTTTCTTTTCTTTTTTTGCTTTGGCCAAGTCGGAACCTGGCCTTGAACCAGCCAATAAAGTTAGACTGGGTGGTAAATCCTCTGAGGATCAACATTTTTCCCTTCAGCTATCCTTATCGGCAAGGATCTGTGTGGATTCGTCATCAGGTAATGTTGAAATGAGGGCGTTCTACCTACTTCGAGGCATGCAATCCCAACAGACATACTTCCTTCAAGGAGCTTGCCCAACTTCCTAGCAACATTCAACAATGAGGTACTTTGGAAACCAATAAAGATGTTGTGAAGGGGTAAATTTTGTAAATTAGGCAAACAATGTCAAATGTTGTGCTAGAACCTCGCAGCATCCATCGAGGAACAATTAGGAAATCTTATATTTTAATGCAACAACGCTGATTAATGGGGAACACAGGATAACCTAGAGATTCGACCTTGAAATAGAAATCTGTTCACCAATTTGCCTCTAGAAAGAGATATAGAGCTCTACGGATTAGTAAAATGTGAAAATTACAGACTGATAGATCCGAATGTTGGTGAAGTCAAATCAGGTTCTTACCCTACGGGCCTGGCAATCTCCGCCGACGTAAGAGGGCCCCACTTGGTGCCTAATTTAGAATTCAGCTTGCGACCCACCACATGACTCAAACTCCAATAAAGCCCAGAAATGGCCTGATTCAGAGGGATAGTCTCACAAGAATCACAATAAATATTTACGCATATTACCTGGTTTCAAGTAACCCATATCCGGCACCTCGACCCCTAACAGGTGGATCCTATTCTGGCACCAAGCCAAGCCTTTTAATCATATCGCCTATGAGAGCCTATAGTCCAGATATTTCTATCCTTCCTGATCCACGTCCAGGATCCCGATCCTCCCAGTTTGTCGAAGATAGCGTCCTAGGACTTCCGCATTTCGATGAAGCCATATCGACAAAGCTCTACTGCCAAATCGCCTTATGGGTATCGTATTTTATCTCAGTTTCTGCCATCACATGCTCGATCTGGCTCCTGGCTGCCGAGGGCGGCCTCATAATAGCTTTCGTCCCAGGCCACATCGCTCAGGGCGTGGCCGACGTTGGTCTTATCGGAGAACTCCTCCCCCTCGTTGTCAACCTCCTTATAGCAGGCTGCACCGAAACCGTCAGCTATATCCACGCCGTTTCATTGAGATGGGCCCTTTACCGTGAGGGTCGCCTCGAGTTCAACTCAAATCTCCGTCTTTTTACGAGTGCCAGATCCAGTCGGGCAAACACTCGATCCATTAACTTCTTTTCGGCAGTATGCCTGGTAATTTGCTACACAGCTGCGTCGCAAACCTTGATCGGCGGAAAATCCACCATTCTCGTCAATGGAATTGCACTCTTGATGCTCGGTATTGGCCTGTTGAGTCTCTCGATCGTGTCAACCATTTGTCTCTGGGATACTTCCAACACTATCCTCACCTGGAGCCCTAGCCCTCTCAATACAGCTCTTGCCTGCCTTAATCATGGCATTATCGACCACCACCGTGGACGCGGCATGCTTGCTGTCGACGACCGTTATCTACTCACCCAACCCGCTAGCCCTCGACGACGACAGTGCGCAATGAGTACCGCATACCCCGTTACTCGCTACATCATCTATTTTCAGTACGGGGTTGTTGTGCTCTGTGCCATCTTGGCCGTAATCATTCTCGTGCTTATTCGCAAATTCGATACAACCGGCGTGCCAACATATGCCTTCTTCGCCGACGAGACCGGCACCACTCGGTTGTATTTTGAAGGCGGGAATAACGACCCAAGTCTTTATCCGCTGTGGCTTTTTTGCACCTTTTTATTTGCAGTGGTGCCCCAGGCATTTTTTGTCATGGCTCTTCATGGTGCTGAGCTGCTTGTAACAGTGGCACGAGACGAGGCCGCATGGCGGGAGGCCGCTGGGAGACGTGGCCCGGGCCAAGGAGCAGTGGTAGCCGCTGGAGGGCTGAAGGCCGCTGTCAAGAGCTGGCTCTGGCTTGCACTGCTGCTTTACAAGCCTGTATCGAGTTGGTTGTTTACATCACAGGGCATCAAGTTCAAGATTCAGCAGAGTTCGAGCAGCGTCATATTCAATCCAATACCGCTCTTCGTACTGGCGGGTTTGTCACTACTGCTGGTTGCATTCGAGGAGTGGCTCACTCGTTGGCGAACAGTTGGTCCACAACCAGCTGCATACGGACATTTACAAACCTTGGCTGACCTGGTAGATGATTGGGGGCCCGGCAACATCGGGGTTGACGATCGCAAACTGTGGTGGGGCTCGAAAGGTTTCGATCCGATGGGAGAGGCTTTGGTTGGGACAAGTGTGAAGAAAGAAGACGTTGGGGGAATTGATTTTAATCGAAGGTATAAATGATGCTTATTGGTGTTCGATAGTCATCAATAGGAAATGATGAGGAGGGTGTGTAGCCCGCTCCAGGAGTGATTCTGCGTCGATGGTGTCTAGAATTGGCTTCTCTTGGTACCTAGGGGGAGAGTGCCCTGCTGTGATGCTCAAGTTTGCGTGTAACAACCATACAGTCGTCATTCATGCCTGTAAGTTTAGAATGCGCCTTGCTGAAAATCACTCAGATTTCGACCCAGGGTCGGTGTTATCTGCAATCAAACTGGGCTGACACCATGGTGCCCTCTCTTGAATTTGGCTGGTCTGCAGGAAACGTCCACCAGTACGATGGATAAAGCCAATAGTTCACCTCCAAAATGGCGCCATGGCCGACTCGACGTTCAGGATGCCCAGTTGACCCCTGCGTCGTGCATTGAAGCGAGCCTTGTGCACTTTGTCCGAGGCTGACTCTCTCGCGTTGCAAGCGGCGACTCTGTAGTGGCTTGGACTCGACCCATCGACTGATGGTCTGTGAATAAGGCATCAGCCCTGTGACGCCCGGCTTCTATGTACGGTTGCACTATTGGAGGAACCCCAAGCTGCACCTCGTGTGATTCGTGGCAAAGTTATTAGGCTAGGGTGGGAGCCTGGGGATGAAGGGGGGCACAGCCCCTAAATGTAACAGTCGATCCTTACCGATTGATCAGCAGATGGATGTCGATAAACACCAAGGCGACAAGCATCCCCTCAGCGGAGAATGGGACAAACACTCAACTTTGTCGCCAAGTCACCATACCAGCAACAGTGATGAAGCTTTTCCGAAAACTCAAAGGAAAGAAAGGTGAGAAAAAGGAAGGGCATGTTGGAACACCAGCAACTCAGCAAACCCAGAGTCAGGCTTCCTCGACACCCCAAGCTCCAAATCGGAATGCGGAGCGACGATCAACCGCCCCAGGGGGCTTGGGGACTCTAAGGGTTACAAGCACGGTGGCCCCCAATCTTCAAGGACTCATGGATGTCATGGCATCGCCAGCATCAAGCATGTCTGCTGAGGAGGCAAGAAATTTGGTCCAACTTCAGTCACCTGGGCCTTGCCCGGTATGCTGCAACTTGGACCCATACCGAGCTCCTCCAGAGATGGACACCAGCGAAACTCATCGCTCATGGGCCAGAGCTGAGTACAATATCCCCGTCGAGACTCCAGTGGGAAAGATCACGGTAGAAAAGTCAGAAGACCTAGTCGAATCGTCCCAGCGCGGATGCTTATACTGCACCATGATTCGAACGGCACTCGGAACAGCGAACCCTGAATGGGAAACTGAGAAGTCCTATATGTATATTTATTTGGCAATCGGCCTACCGATAATCGTGCACCTGGCGTTTGGCGGGACCTCTACCGTGAGGATGGGGAGGGAAGAGATGCTCAGCAGCTTCGGTGTCGACCTACCGGAGGGACAGGCTATGAACTTTGTTATCACAGTCGACGACGCTTCCAAACCACCTATTGACGTCGAGATATATCGGTCTGATCTCGGCCCCAGTGAGACTACCGTTGGGGGTACGTCGTTGTCCATTTAAGAGCAGCCGGGCAGCAGCTAACCGTGGGACCTTGACCAGATGTTGTCGTAGCACCGCTTGTGGAACACATGGGTGCCGCGACTCCGATACCAGAGCATTCAGGGGACCCAAGATGCTTCGAGTTCATCCATAACCAGGTCACTAACTGCATGAAGAATCACAAATGTGGAGGAGATGGCCCTCTTCCTGTGCTTCCCGACCGCATAATCTGGATCGAAGCCAACAACTCTACGCGTATACAACTCGTGGAACCTACCGATATTCGTGCCAAGTACATCGCGCTCAGTTATTGCTGGGGCCCGACTGGCCCTGATACCTACCTCACGAATGCATCGACTTTAGAAGCGAGGAAGGCCAGCATACGGTTCCAGGACCTGCCACCGCTTTTTCAAGATGTTGTTAGCTGTTCCCGATCACTTGGAATAGAGTATGTCTGGATCGACAGGCTATGTATTATTCAAGGCCAAGACGAGGACTTCAAGCGTCAGGCAGCCAAGATGCACCGGATCTATGGCAACGCCACATTGACTATTGCCGCAGCTTCAGCTGCATCGGAAAACGACCAAATCTTGGTTCAGAGAGACATCAAGGGACAAGCGTTCAATCTCAACCTCAACATTCACGGGATCGGATCGTTGAAGCTTGGGGCTCGACGTCGAACGCATCCCTTGGGCACTGAGGACAAAGGCGGCGACTATGGTAAAATTTCGACTAGGGCGTGGATCTGGCAAGAACGACTCTTGTCTGGACGCATGATCTTCTATACTCCGTCGGCACTCAAGTTTGAATGCAACCATCATTCCATCTGGGAAGGATCTGCTCCGAACGTCATAGGTCATTCTTGGTCTGCGCAGCTGAACAACATCTCACACACGTCTTGGACCTCGCTGGTGGAGGAATACATGAGCAGAGATATCACTCGCCAGTCTGATCGGCTCCCAGCGATGGAATCAGTTATGAAACGCATATCCCAGAGCCAGGGATGGTCTCCTCTCTGGGGAATGTGGGCAAACATGCTCGTGGAGAGCCTAGGATGGCAGTCCAAAGCATCAGAAAGGAGCGGAATGCTCATGTGCCGCACTAACCCGGGAAACTACGCACCTAGCTGGAGCTGGGCCAGCGTTGATGGACCCATCTCATACGTTTCTGCTCGAGGCTTGGGTGGCCTCGAGGCGAACGACCCGATGATTTATGATGTGGAGATTCGAAGCGTCAATGCAGCCTCGGGCTTGATTCGAGTCGCCGGCCGAGCCATCTCGGTCGAACTCAGTTGCCGCGTGGAGATATCCGAGCCAGAAGAAGGAAACCCGGCAAGTGAGAGGGAGGTGAGGCACTATTACGAGGTCCTGAGGGTTTACAACAATGGGCAGTCGTTTCCCATGCACCCTGACGTTCATTTGAAGCCAGGGAACATAAGCGTCTCGGGACAGAATGTCATGACTGTAGTTCGAGTTCCTCACGGCGAGAAGCTCCCGGAGGAGTCCTGGACCGCTAATTGCCTCTGCCTCCTGGTTGGAAAGATGAGGCTGAGAGCTCAAGTGCTTTTCCTGGGTGGCTCACAGCGGCAAGCAAGGGCCTGGGAGCGCATTGGAATGGTTGATGGGCTGCACCCTGCTATTTTTAGGACCTCTGAACGACGTCTTATTGATATTGTCTAATATGGTTGGTTTAGCGGGAGTGTCAAGGGTACAGGTGGGATCTGTGATGGAATTTCATTATCAAATCAAGATTGGTGTAGGCCAGACAGATTGTTTATCAAACGCAGGCCGAATGACCCCCCGTTAAATGAACAACCGTTGATCATTACCATATTGACGGACACATATATAACGCAAACCCCATTGGCTGCTCCACCCACCTCTATCATTTCACTTGAGCGTCTAAGCGTTACATCTTGGCTTTTTCAACTGAAGATAAGATTGATCAGAAGTACCGAGGCTAGTTGATAAGCTTACCTGCCATCCTTGTAAACCCCGTGCCCCTCTTTCTTGGTCCATGTATGTCCTGTAACAGCCAAGCAATTACGACATTTCGTCGGCTTTGAGGATAGAGTCCGTCCAATCACGCAATGTGGAGCTCATCTTGGTCCGGAATATTTGGGTCGTAGTCTTGGCAGCCATTCATGCATGGCATACCATCTTCTTGTAAACCTGCCTAATGAGGTGTCGTATCCGTTGTCTAGTGTGCATGGCCAGTGGTTGAGACCACAACACCTTCTATATCCGGGAAGTCTCCGGCTGGCAAGGAAGATTCGTCAATCTTGCCAAGATCAAAAATTCCTCTTGCCAAAGTCAATTGCAACCCTCTGTAAACCCTGATTGGTGCTTTGTATTAATGGTAGAGGGCCAAGATACACCGCCGTTGCTTGCCGATCACAAGACTCGGGACAATGATTCGTATTCAGTCCAGAAGGGCAAGCTGGTCAATGATGAGGCAATAGATGAGTTGGTACCCATGGGGGAACCAGTTCCGAGGTGGGAGGAGATAAAAAGGCCCAATCGCCTCTGATTCAACCACATCTCAGCTTCCCAACAGTCACCCACATCTCATATCTTCTCACACTCATCTATACTTTCAACTCCCAAGATGGTTCGTGCCGTGATTGGCCTAGGGGCCTTGGCTACCCTAGTCTCACTTTCCAGTGCAAAGGAGATTAAGCCAGATGAGGCCAAGGCAGCGAGACTCTATGACACGGGAATTGTTCACAATAACCTCATGGCCCTCAAGAATGCATGTTACATCCCCGCTTTTGACGCCGATGGTCAGCATCTAACACCATATCTAGGAGGAGTGGGCTCGCCAAGAGGAGGCTGGCGCTTTCCAAAGCGAACAGTACCCAAAGCTAGGCTACGCACGCTGCGTGGACGGATTTGCCGAGGCTATCAAGGGTGACCGCAACAACACCTTTGCATGCCACAATGTGAGTTGAGCCTTATGTCGTTTTGCATAGAGGCCAAACATTCTGACTATGTCCTAGGCGGACCTCCACTCATTCTTGAGCCATGCTGCTCTTGGCAGTACGGGAGGACGTGGCTCTTCATCGTGGGGTTGGACCTCTGATGATGGCCGCGAGTTCGTTGCCATTGGTCAGTATGATGGTACTGCCTTTGCCGAAATCGACAAGAAGGGAAAGCTCATCTATCTTGGCCGCCTGCCCCAATACTCTCAGCCATCTCAGTGGCGCGAGATCCGCACATACAAGAACTATGTCATCATCGGATCCGAGGCCGTTGGTCATGGCGTTCAGATTTTTGACCTTGAGAAGCTTCTCGATATTGACCCAGCCGAGCCGGTCATCTTCGACGCCAAGAAGGACCTCACTAGCCACTTCAGCGCCCTCCTACCTCTTGGCCGTGCTCACAATGTCGTGGTCAACGAGGAGCTCAAGTATGGTGTCGCCGTGGGCGCCCAGCCCAGAACCGATCCAAACTGCCTGTCAGGTCTCAATTTCTTTGATCTCACCGACCCGGCCAACCCGGAGTCGCTTGGGTGTGCAAAGGGCGACGGCTACGTGCACGATGCCCAGTGCCTCGTCTACCGTGGGCCCGACGAGCGTTACCAGGGACGTGATATTTGCTACGGCTACAACGAGGACACCCTCACCATTTACGACGTTACTGACAAGGCAAACGTCACCAACATCATCTCTCGTATCTCTTACGAAGGTGCCTCCTATACCCATCAAGGCTGGGTCCTGGACACCCAGAACCAGGAATTCCTTGTTCTGGACGATGAGCTCGATGAGCAGAATGGCAATGGCCCTGGTGGTGATGGCTTCCCTGTCACTTTCATCTGGGACATTAGAGACCTGAAGAACCCCAAGCAGACGGGTTTCTTCAAACATCCCACCAAGTCCATTGACCACAATCAGTACGTCATTGACAACTTCATCTACCAGTCGCACTACGGAGCCGGCCTGCGTGTCCTGGATGGTCGTTCCATTCCTGAAGACCCAACCGGAGCTGGCGTGTATGAAGCTGCTTGGTTTGATATTTATCCCGAGGATGATGACTTGCCCGGCGGTGGCTCGGTCGCATTCGTTGGAACATGGTCCTCCTACGCCTTCTTCAAGTCTGGCTATATCTTTATTAACACGATTGAACGTGGCGCATTTGTTGTAAAGCTGACTGGGAAGAACTTTTCCAAGTAGTGTAAGAAGAATGATTTAGCAAGGGGGAGGGGGGAGGATCTATGTGACACAGGCAGTTTAGCTTAGGTACTTTGGTAATTACTCATAGCTTCTATCCAGATCACTCACCGGAGTGAGATTAAGAATTTGTGAACTGCCTAACAATTAAGCATGACTGACTATACTAGACAATAAACAAGCTTTTATCAGAAGCTTGTCTTTGTCAAACCGTGGGTGTCAGCTGTATTGTGTCTAGATCAGGCTGGCAGTTTATTATTCCACACTCACTTTCTCCCACTGTTGGCCCACTGAACGCGTTTACTGAGCCTTTATCTCAATTTTTGGGGTGTTTCTAGTAGAGCGAAGATTTAATCATTCATAAGCAAATCCTAGTTAGGGCCTAAATCTCTAGTCCTAATCTTCAGCAGAGGATATAGAATCAGGTAGCCAAGCTACATATGCTATTAGGCTCGCTGAACAGCCTCCAGAGCATCCTTCACAACTTCATCCAGAGACTTCTTTGGCAGACCCAGAAGCTCATTCATGATCAGTCCCTCTTTCTCTAGGTGACCTCCGAACTTGCCAGTGACAAAACCAGTCTCGATCAGGGCATATATCGCGTATGGGTCTCTAGCAGCCACCGCCGCCTGCTTTTCCTTTATGAAGCGCAGAGTGTCGATCTTTTCGATGGTGTAATCATGACCGCTGATGCGCTCAATAGCCCCAAGCAACATGTTCTGAGTGATGGCAAAGTCGCTGAGCCACACCACCTGGTTCTTGGTTTCGTCCCATTTCTTTGCTAGGGCATTCACCAGAGCAAGAGCGGTGTTTTCCTCGGTTGTGGTACTGAACCAACCCTCACCATCGTCCCAGATCACAATTTCTTCTCCTTGATATGCATTCCCAGAAAGTCATGCAGCGCACTCCACTTGAGCCACATGCCGCAAGCTATAGTCATCCATTCAAGGCCACTTGATTCCTTGGAACGAAGGTAATCTTGAATCTCGCCCTTCTCACGAAAGACCGAGTTGAGCGCTCTTGCTTCAGGCTTGTTGTTGTTGAGGCCATACTCAGAGGAAACATAACGTCTAACTTTGGCCGCGACGGCCGCATCGATGAATCGAAGTTGCTCGCCAACGGCGAGCGACGTCATGCAGTTGAAAATGGCATCCTGGCCAGAGAAAGCGCCAATCAGGGCCTCAGAGGGGTAGGAGTCATCAATGGCGATGGACTTTAGACCGGAAGGGAGTTTTCCCTTGGACGAGGATCTCTGCAGAGCAGTAACAACGAAAGTGGGTTCCTTGACAAGCGCTTTGAGAACAACAGAACCAATAGAGCCTGTGGCTCCGATGATCAGGATATCTTTAAAAGGGGAAGCCATTGCGTGGGAAAAAGACAGGCGACTTGTTATCGAGTAGATTGTGTGAATAATGAGGTGTGCGGTGGTAGTAGATGTCGACTTTTGGTCCTTCTCACTTCTCCTGGGCCTCTATATTTATTTGCCTCGTAGTTCGCATTTGTTCATGTTTTAGTAAGTCGATTGATGACGTGAAAATTCTGGTGGTTCAGCTGAGTTATCATGCTGACCGCATGGAGCAAACCAATCTTGCTAGAATGTCGTAGACTCACGTTACTCATCAAAGATCAATGGGCCTGCAAGAGCCTACCACTGTGGCGGAAGGGTGGAATGGTGTTCACTAAACATTATAGTTACAAGTTGTTAATCATCACATCATCCAGCATTTGTGCGATTGGATGACTTTCATAACCCCACCGCTTAATATTTGGTCCCCGTCTGCCAAACTTCGTTCGATTGGCCCGTTTCTCTACTCCTGAGCAAAGGGCGTTTCAGTGCGACTCTACTATGGACACACAGCCGACAAGAATATAGCATTTCTCATCAATGGGCCTTGGAAGCGGGCTACTACCGTATCCATATATCAGGCAACAAGCTTACGATGTTGATGTAACTATAGGAATGCATGTCTTTAGATCTAGATACCCCGTTGAATAGGATTGCGCTGTCATCACATGTCACCACCCCCTTGGAACATGCCGTCGTCGAAGCTGATCACTCGGTCCATGTCGGTAAACTGCGCATCAAACAGCATCTGTGATATCATCCCTAGCTCCCCCCCGCCACCTGAACTGCCGCTGTACGGCTCTGTGGAATGGCCCAGAGGGTAAGCATTCGAGGAAATATTGACTGGCGTGTACTGGGATCCCGGCTCCGTAGCGCCGTAGGCGGTCCGTACCTGTGGACTTGAAACGTTTGGAGGCTCATTCCGTAACCATGGGCCCCCATCAAGGCCTCGAGATGGGGCCTGCAGAGGTGCCTTTGAATGCTTGACCTCAGTCGTATATGCTGGAATACTGATGGCGAATGATTCATCCTGAGTGCACTGAGTATGTAACTGAATAAGGGTCGCAGAATATTTGGAGGCCAGATTCTCTCGAGGACCAACAAGCCCCGCCCATCGTTTCGACATGGCCTCTAAGCTCTGGATTAACAGCCAGAACTCGGACGACAGACAATCGACCGAGCTATAACGCCAGTGTAGAAGCAGTACTCTGGCAGCAATATACACGCAAAAGGCGAATTGACTATTGAGAGGCCCCATCCCGGCCAAGTTGTTGAGATAATGATCCGTGATAGTCGCAATCTCGACCGCGGCCGCCTGGCACGTATCGACACTGCAGAGACTCGGCAACCTGGTACGGAATGGCCAATTCAGCGGAGGAAACGCGATGGGCTGGTGAAGAAGAATCATAGATGCGTTGTGTGTGACATGGGCCAGGGTCAGATTCGGATCCATCCTCGACGACTGCTGCGTAATGTTGACCTTCCACTTCCTCGGGAGCAGCATTTTCCAGTGCACCAAGCGGACATCAAGCTCCTTGAACCGTGTCAACCAGCTGCTCAGGTCCTTCTGGTCCTTGGTGTTGACCCTCTGCTGGAGGAAATAGCTCGTAACTCGGCTCAGAGACTCGGTGGCCTCGATGCAGTAGGCAAAGGCGCCCACGGTTGACATGTCGACGGCTGCTCCTGCTCCTGGTGATGTTCCTGCTTCAGATGGGGTCCGGCCCTCGTCATCTACACCAATGGGCGGTGGGATTGGATGCGCAGGGAGGAACGCGATGGGGTTTCCGATACGTCCGGCAGATTTATCCCAGATACCAAAGTAGGGTGTAGAAACGGGATCTTCCTTTCTCCAGGTTATTCCATCGCATGGTAGACGACGATTGACATCATCAGAGGTGAGACTAGTGTTCCAACCCGTTGTCACAGAGCAGAAGCGGTCCAAGTTGAAGACACACCAAAACACCCTCCTTCGCTCTTCGGCCTCGGTCCAACCCTGTGGTGAAGCCAAGGATATGTAGGGTTGCGAAAAGGACGATCGATCAACTTCATCGTCCTCGGTTGTCAATTGCAGATATTCAACGATCCGGGTCAAGGCCCCGACGAGTGACCATGCTTGGGATGCTTCACCATTGCCGATCTAGAACGAGGTCAGTCTATTGAGTAGAGCACTCGGGAAATGTGGACTTGCATCGTTGAAGCAGATGATAATAAGTGCTTGCAGGTTCTCGACCGACATACCCTTTGTAGCTTTGGCCACAACCCAGTCCCTGAGGTCTTCTTGATCCTCGGCGAATGTCATCGCCACATCCGCGACGACCTTGCTCGGGACATGTCGTGATGCTGTCAGAACCATTGCCTGCAAGATCAAATGCAAACTGCCTCTTCCTGTATCATCTCGAATCCGTCTATGGAATCGAGCCTCATGAATCATCGGGATCCACGGATGTATGTGGGTGAAGTAGGCACTGATGACCTGTTCCAAGACGCTGTCATCGGGTAGAGCCGGGGCATTGTGTCCATGAACACGTTCATGTCCAACACTACTACTGATTCGACGCCGTTTGTGGGAGACGTTCCCACCTTCCGGCATCGATAAAGACGTTGATGATTTTCCGCTGAGCTTGCATATCTCTTGAGCAAGGGACAAGAGAGTGCTGTTGCCGGTTGCAGTCTGTTCCTGATGAGAATTTCTGTCACAGCTGGAGTTCGTCTCGGATTGCAGTTTATTGAGAGCCTCCTGTTGGCTCGCAACGGATCGTTCTAGTATGTCTAATAATTGCTGTCAGCTTAAATCATTGACCCCGTACATCACGCAATATTCACCAAGCCTTCTGTGTAGGTTCTCGATTGCCCCAGTCTTCATTCCAGGCTTTGCACGCTTCGACTCGTAAACACATTCATATCCTGAGCACGTTAGACAGAGAAAGACGTAGTGAGACGCCCATCTTGACCCACCTGTCTTACGGCAGTGCTCGCATGCTGGAGTCTCTCTGGAGCATCGAAGCTTGCGCTTCCGGCAGCAGTTGCAGGCGAGACTCGCGTCCTGGCCCCCTCCGGCGGACTCGTCGGGGCGAGTGGAGGCATCTGGCCCGTCATTATCCATTGGGGTTTCGTAAGATAAGCGGATATTCACGTGGTTCAAGGTTAGTGAACTTTTGTCATGTTGTTTCGGAGGAACGATAAAGGATTTGAGGCGGTCCCGGGTCCATTTATCCGTCATCCGCTTCAGTTCCCCCGAGGCGCCGAACCCCCGCTCGGGGAACCCCCCTTCCACCTCTGATGTTCAAATGAAGGAGAGCAACGTTGATTTTACCCTAGGTCTTGGGAAAGAAAGATATGAGTCAGACTTGTTCAGTAGATCTGTCTTATCCTTCAATCGAGGTAAATCCCCAACTGCGCGACATAGCCTGGAGTGTCATTGAGCACCACCTCGGCAACTCGGTCAGACATAGCCCGACCCCCGAATGATTTTACCCGTGCCTCATCATTAAATCTGATGATTTCTTTGCCACTTTGAGGCGATAAACTCACGTCATCTCACTAACCCTCTTAAGTATCCTCATCATCTTTCCCATATTGCCCTGCCATGGCTGGGCTCGCTGGCTTCACTGACAACCCATTCCGGGATCGCTCTGACCTTGTCCGAGCAGCCACCGCACTCGTTCAACCGCTTGGAGTATACAGATCTCCGGCTGGAGCCCGTGTCAAGTTGTTTCCTTCTACCGCTGCAGCCTTTGACGATGTTGCCGCCCAACTCGAGGGGTTCGCCCGCCCCCTGTGGGCTGTTCAAGCTCTTGTAGGCGGCGATGGAAGCACTAGCACTGGGGAAGCTCACAGCTGGATCCAGGGTATCCGAGCCGGTGTAGACCCCTCCAGCTCTGAGTACTGGGGTGATGTTGGACCTTTTGACCAGCGCATGGTTGAGATGGAGTCGATTGCGTTTGCGCTGCTGACCGCCCCAGATGCCATTTTATGTCTTTTGTGCCAAGAGTCGAAACTCAACCTCACAAGATGGCTCCGGCAAATCAACAATCATGCCATGCCGCGAAATAATTGGCGGTGGTTTCGGATCCTGGTCAACCTGGCACTCGTCAAGGTCCTTGAAGTACCAAAAGACGAGGTGAGAGATATGGTAGATGAGGACTTTGCGGTGCTTGACGAGTTCTACCTTGGTCAAGGCTGGTCCTCTGATGGCATCTGGGGAGATGAGAGAAAGCAAGCAGATTACTACTCCGGAAGCTTTGCCATCCAGTTTGCGCAATTGCTTTACATTCGGTTTGCTCAAGGGGATGAAGAAAGGGTTCAGATATACCGACAACGAGCAACCGAGTTTGCCTCCCAATATTGGAGGTACTTTGATGTCAACGGTATTCAACCCTTCTACTGCCATCTCCCTTAGCCAAATCTGTAACTCTAACTTGAGACAAGGTGCCGCTATACCATTCGGCCGCAGCATGACCTACAGGTTCGCATTCGGAGCTTTCTGGGCGGCCCTTGCCCTCGTCGACGTCCCGCTTCCCAGTCCTGTGGGAAGTCTGGGCTCTATAAAGGGCATGCTTCTGCGGCACCTACGGTGGTGGTCAAGGAAGCCAGAGATTTTCAATCCTGATGGTACCATGAACATTGGGTTTGCCTATCCCAATATGTACTTGTCTGAGGACTACAACTCAAGACAGTCCGTCTATTGGTGCTTGAAGAGTTTCGTTGTTCTAGGTTTGCCTGAAAGCCACCATTTCTGGACCTGCAAAGAGGAGTCTCATCCAATGGCGGATTTGAGCATGAGCAGACAACTTCAAGTCGGGCATCCGAACCCTCTTCAGGTCATCTGGCCTGCTCGCCATGTTCTCTGCAATTCTCATGAACACCACTATCTTCTATCATCGGGGCAAATGACGACCAAAAAGTTCAAGGCCAGAGAAGCCAAATACGGCAAGTTCGCCTACTCTTCCACCTTCGGATTCAGCGTACCGTCAGGCCCGGAACTGCACCAACTGGCACCTGACAGTACACTTGCCATCAGCTTGGATGATGGAGAGTCGTGGAGAGTTCGGTGGCAGCCCTTCAACGTCAGACTTCAGACTGCATTCGTTGGGTCCAAGGGGAATTTACACAAGGTCCCTGCAATTTCTAGTGTCTGGAAACCTTTCAAACAGCTCAGCGTGGAGATTGAGACTATACTTGTCCCGCTGAATCCGCACTTCCCAGGCTGGCATATTCGGGTGCACAAAGTAACAGGGCTCGATTGCCTGAGCACTGTTTCGTCGCCAGATGGTATCCAGCTGGTTGATGCATCTTTTGCAATATCTGCCCTTTCTGCCACTGGTTATCATATACCCAAAGATGCCGCTGGCGATGTGACGGATGGCTGCTTTTCCGACTCATCGGGCATTCTGATCATCTCTCAGACTGGATCTAGCGGTGCTGTGCACATAACATCCGATTCCGCCGCCGCTGGCTTGGCGGCTGAAGCGAAGCAAGATGGCGAACCGTTGCTGATCGAAGCCGACCCAAATACGAACTTGATTACGCAGAGGACCTTCATTCCGTCTATTGGATACAACCTCAAGTTCTCTACGCTGAAGGAACCAGCAAGCGCGGCACAAATAATGATCTTCACAACGGGTGTATTTGGTGTATCAAGTCAGAACTTGAATCATGACGGGATGAAGGAGATGTGGAAGAAGCGGCCTGCTGTTCAACTTAAGATAGGCACTAGCAAAGAGAGCACTCTCCAGATCTCACAGATCAGGGTCCATGTTGACATGACGGATCGCCAGCGGATGGTTTAAGGCTTGTCAATTTGGTTACATCTGTCCGCCGGGGTGGCCGGCTGAGAGCTTTTGTACATAAGTTGGTAGGTTCAGAAGGCAGCTTCAGGTGTTCGTCTAGTTGGGGTATTGCCTGGGTCTAAAACAAAAACTGATAAAAGCCCGGAGGGCGCGTAAACCAGGAATTCACACCGAGAAGCCCCAAAATACAAAGCATAACACCGAGTACGCAATGCCTGCCTTAATCACCCTGCAAGCAACACCTCTTGTCCAGTGAGATAGTCTGCACTGTCCATCCTTGGAAAGATCTGAGCCTGGGCCATGTTGACATGGAATGAAGCGGCTTTAGTGAAATTCTCTTTAACCCTATTCTATATCCAAATCCATAATTCTGAGTGAGAGCAAGGCAATCCAATAAGATGAACACGGTTAGTAATTTCGAAAATGAGATAGCTGATGTTGTCGAAAGTGCCAAAGAGAGAGTCCCTCGTTGCGCAACTTGAGCGTGTCTTATCTCACCGTTTCTTCGAGGCGGCTCTTGGCACTGTAAAGGATACGCTTGATATTTCCCTGCCTGTTGAAGCGGTGCGATTCGGACGAGATGATGGCACAAGCACTTAGACCGAGGACGCTCTGGCTGGGCAGACATTTAAGACCATCTTGAAATAAGAGACCGCCAACAATAACGAAGAGGCAAGAAGGCGGTATTGAAATCATGGTCTTGTTTATGGAGAATATTGCCTTGTGGAGTTTGGGAACAGGCTGTTGAACATGGGGTTCGTCTAGGGGCATATGATCTGTGTTATTCCAAGACTTGGGCGATTCTTGGACACATACTTTGGTCACTTGATAAAAGCGCAAGTGCAAAAGTCCTCAGACGGCAAATGTGGCTTGGAGGATAATTATCCACGTAGGCACACTGACTGCCTGCATATGCAGCCGAAGGAAACCGGGAACCCCATCCAATAGGCAATCACGCTTCAACCCCCCTGTCTCTTTGTACATTTCAATCTGCAGTTCTTATTCGCGTCTTGCCCGTGTGGCTTCTTGCACTGCCATCTCGGTGCTTCGTTCCCAGTGCCCTGTATAAAGCCACGGGTGGCCCAAAGGTGGCTCTCCGTTCATTTACCCCATTTCCACAACTCATTGAACACACCTATCACTCACCACAATACATTTTGTCTCCTTTCATTGGTGGCATTGTTCACCGAACAGCTCTGGAAAATCCTGCTGCACGCTTCGAAATCGTCGACCTTGAACCACTGACGTTGTCTTCCACAAAGAGTTGGGGTCCTCGAGTAGCTCACATAGTGCTAGTTTCCTCAACTTGGGTGATCCTCCAAGGTTCCGGTGTGCACAATGTGCTATTACGATCGAATCAGGTTTGCCTGCGAACACCGGAGGTGGAGCGAGTTGAGGCAGCTGTGCCACAATGCCCAGGATAACCATGCGTGCGAGGAGACGCGTCTTCGGAAGCACATTTACGAACATAGAGACCTTATCTGCCTCGAAAGGTGTAGAAGATCAGGTGACTCCGAAAGTCAAATTCTCGAACGCCGGCCAGTGTCTGGTGAGTGGGTGAAGGGCATGGTTGCCAAACCCTTGTGCTAACATGCGCCAACACACAGAGGCGGTCAACCGGTCATTGACGATGAGTTCTCATGCACCACGAGGGACATTGAATTCTCGTGAAACTACTGAGATAATTGATAAAATTGCTAAGGAGGGCCGGAAAAAACTTGAAAATATGAACGCAGTGGTATTGAATGGGATGGGCCAAGCAAGAAAGCCAGTCGACGCCGCCATCACGAAGGCTCCGAATGATTCAATCACAAAAGATGCGGAGCATCGTGCTCTAACCCTCAATATCTATCCGATGGAAGCCACTTCGGATTCATCATATTTGAAGCTGGATTTTGCTAGGCAACAGATTCGCCTTCTTGAGCTCCGTCCCAACGTTGACGCGAGTCGCATTACATGTTCATTCCGCTGCGTCGAGCTGTCAGAAAGCCGCTCTTACACTGCGCTATCATACACCTGGGGAGACGAAGGAGCCATGCGGAGGATTGACTTCGACGAGGGTGGCACCATTCAAGTTCGAAGCAATTTGTGGTCCTTTCTTCGCATGCAAAGCTCTATTATTACCGCACCAAAGCTTTTCTGGATCGACGCCATCTGTATCAATCAGACTAACATCCACGAGCGCAACCACCAGGTGAATATGATGAAGCAGATCTATGCCAAAGCTGAAGAGGTCTACGTCTGGCTGGGTCCCGAGGCGGATGGCAGCGATATAGCCATGGACTTTATTGCAACGAAAGGAACACGACAGCTCAGGCGCAAGGGCTCTGGATATCACGCCATCTGGACCAAAGAGATCGGGAAAGCAATCTACACCTTGTGCGATCGCACGTATTGGAGGAGAATGTGGATCATCCAGGAGCTTGTCCACGCTGTCAAGATCACGGTTTGGTGCGGAGCCAGGAGCTTTCAGTGGCACGTGTTTGAGAGCCTATATCGAACCCTCAAAGTTCTGGAGGCTAGTTCCTGGTCTTCTCACCACGCTTATGCCATGAGTGTTCTACAAAGCTCTGCATGTGTCATGATCTGGCAGCGTGCGCACTGGCGACATCCCGATACTCCACCGCCGAGACTTCAAAACCTCATTACTATCTTCCGCGACTGGCAATGCACAGATGCTCGGGATAAGGTATACGCTTTGGTCAGCATGGCAGATAAAGAAACCGCTATAGCCCCTGACTACTCGAGATCGACCCTCCAAGTCTATTATGCTGTCCAGCAGAACCACGATGGGGACAAGGAACAGTTCTACGATATGCTCGCATCGATCCTTGCAATTCCCGCCGTAGATTTGGATCGTGAGATCGACGAAATGGTGGTCTTGCGGAAACGTCCGACAATGCCCCAGAAGGATGAGCGGAACCATCAAGCTCAACGAGTCAAGTCTGACAACTATATTCCTATAGATTCTTCCATCGCCACGCCGAGCCCGATTGAGACCTGGCTAGATTCGGTGGGCGATGGGCAGCCGGCTGCTGCACCGCTGACCCCAAGCCTGCCTGTGTTTGCTCAACATCCTGCCTCAGAGCCGCCTCCTGCGTCGCCTCCGGTGAGATCTAACCATGTACGTAATCATTAAGAAGAGGTCGGAAGACAAGTCCATATTACGCGGTTCGCGCCAGAGAACCTGATGATTTGTCGCGCGCACTGTGACACAACCGCACTTCTGCGCAGTCTCTTCTAAGAAGGGAGTTTGAAACTAATTGGGCCTCCAGGTTTATTCCTTTGTTCCCATTCCCGGGGCGCAACAACACAAGCGGCCTCGACGACTCTATGAGGAGATCGAGAGAATGTACAGCTGTGGATGGAATGGATGCGAAAAGGCTTACGGTACACTGAACCATCTCAACGCTCACGTCACGATGCAATCTCATGGCCAGAAGCGAACTCCTGAGGGTAAGTTGAAAGAACCAGGGATGCATGGGCTGACTGACAAGTTTACAGAGTTCAAGGAGATCCGAAAGGAGTGGAAACAGAGGAAGAAAGAGCAGGAGGCCCAGCGCAAGGCTGAGGAGGAGCGACAACGCCATGTCGCATAGCACCACTGGGTTCATGCGACTACTACGTAGTATGCTTGGCTGAGTGGGAAACCGGGCATGGAAAATTTTATCGATCCAAGGCAACCGAAGCATCGGAACCCGTAGCAAGCCCTGCCTACCGCATTTGGCAAGACTCTCCGTTATGAATCACGGCAGTGTTTGTCACGCAACTCGAGGAACCCTGGGCCCTAAGTGGTAGGCGAATGCATTTATTGCCTTAACTTGCCTGAAAGCATAGGCGTGCGCTTTGACAAACCCATAACGGGCCAACTGCGATTAATCGGTAGACTGGCTCCGAGACTTGTTAATTTCGCCCTCCGCGATCGCGTTGACCCACACGTGACACCCCAGCAAATGTCTTCTGTTTAATAGCTAGGTGCATGTCAGGCCATGATAGGAAGGGCTTTCGTGACTTAAAGCAAACAGTAGTGGTAATAGCATTCTAGATATACTTGTCGCATTCTGACAGAACTTGGGAAATTATATGGGCTAGGAGAGAGCTCTTCGAAGGCGGAAACTAATAGATAATGCGACGTTCCTTAAAAGAACTCTACAACGACAGAAAAGACAGACAGTACACCTAAAGTGCAAGCTCGAAGGCAAGCGCGAACAAAACAAGTTAAAAAGCACCAGATCACACTGTGCATAACCTTGACAGTCCATGCTACAACACCCTCCGGGCTAACCTCAGGTCTTCCGATAGGTCTAGGATTAGAATCCTATCACTCGGGTTTCGTAGCGTATACCGACCAACTGAGGAATAGTGAGCTTACCCTCAGATTCTTGGGCCCCGCGTTTGTTCAAACCAAATGACTTACATCGGCCAGTATGAGTGGATGCTATGATCCTTGATGTCCTTACGGACGGCAGCAAGATACACCTCTAATTCCTCGCTGGTCCAACCGAGGCCTCCTTGATCCTCGGGACGTGTAAACACAGCTAGGCTTATCGCCGCCAAGGCGTCCATGGTATTTTGATGAGCCCATGTTCCTGGATAGCGAAGAATGTGTGAGCATAAACCCTCGCCTTGGGCATGTGTTCGTGTGTGCGCGGCTGAGATTTCACCATAGACTTACCAATTTGCTTATATTTCTGGTCCTTGGGCCAGCGATTCATCGGCCACTTGCGCTTCACCACCTTGACGTCGACAAAACCAGTCGCTTCAAGCTGTTCCTTGTATCTCAACGCGCTGTCCAGTGGAGATCCAATGGCAGTAAAGGTACGTAGCAGTAACGTTGACCATTCGTGTAGCGGGGAGTCCCCAGAGAGTGTACCGTCATCAGATTGAGGGGGATAAATTATGTCCATCACTTCGATTGTACCGCCCGGATTGAGGAACCTATTGATGGTTTCAGGGTTAATGGCATTCCAGCGTGCAGGTGAAAGGAAATGGGGCATAGATGATGCCATACTCAAAGCTCTGGCTGAAGAACTTGGGCCAGTCACGAATTGAGCCAGTGAGGAAGCGCGCAAAGACGAAATCAAACTTGGTCGAGTAATCCCAGGTATCCTCCAAATCGTCTACAAAAAAATAGACGTTGGGTGGGACGCTGCAAGGGGTGTCAATATAACACCAAGGATATTGTATTCGCTCATGTTCTTGGGTGACCTACGCTGACGGTTGGATGGGACTCAGATCAACACCAGTAACCTGAAGCATACGATTTGGGATCAGTTGGTACTCGAATTGCAACTATTTTGTGACTCACTTCACATTCGGGATGCTCGTCCGCTAGACATTTGGTCAGAACATCCATTCCTACTAGTGATTGAAATCATGGTGAGACATTACCAAAGTCAATGGCCCAGATTCCTGTACCACATCCGGCATCCAACACGCGGTGGAGGGGCCTGGCCAAGGGCGCAGCGTGCAATTTCCCGTCAAAGGTGAGGAAAAATAAGTGATGTTGAATATCTGCGAGTAATTAGAGAGGCTCGCAAAACAGCTCGCGTCGTTAGTTCAGCCCTACCTTGTCGCTCATTCTCTGTCTGCGTCCCGTGAGGTTTATGAGGTCAGCAATAGAGCTGGGCACAACAGCAGTGCGGGGTAAAATCACCTCATCATTTGGGAAGACATATACTACATCAGTTCAATCAGTCTCGGGTATCAAATTTAGTATATAGGGATGGGGAGTCTCCACCGCCGTCCTTGTATGCATGGTATGTCCTGCCGTTCTCCTCGCGATATCTCAAGATGCTAGATCGCAAAGACGTGGTGTCGCTCGCGGCATCCACTCCGAGGGCTGAGTCGCCATCATCAACGGTCTCGTTGTCAGCCTAGGAAATGTTTCAAGCTTGTTAGCTGGCTTATAAGGCGCAGAACATGCGGTGGGTTCTCACATCATCTGGAACAAGTGGCGGCGTCTCATGATTCTGTTCCTCTTCGACCATCATCACGATTGTCGACTGGTCAGTGGAGTCAGGGTGGGTGATGTGCTAAATACTAATTTAGGTTTCTGCGGGGTTTGCGCTATTTAAACAAGAATCGACGGCGCCAAGCCTTGAGAGGCAGGGGCCGGAACCGATGAACCCTGTTAGAAGTCCTCAGGCACGACAACAGCTCGCCTATAACACGGTGCTCGTTAAACACGCGGTTTAACGTGGGGAGGAGTGGCGTCATGTTTGGGAAAGCAAGGATTATCTCAGAGGGGATAGTGAAGAGTAGTATATCAATAATATCCACCCGCGGACTTCACTGATCGATCAGCCGCTGAGTCCAAGCCTCACGAGACGTTCCAGTTCCGTAGAGCCATCCTCTCAAGCGCCAGGACTACTGATTTTTAAGATTCCTGTATATCCCCCTGTATCATAAGGTCCCATGGAAAGTAAATACTATCTGGCAGACTTGGTCTAAAAATATGCTTGCCCGGGAGGAGCAGGTTTGTAGTGAGGAACAAGTTAATCGCTCCCAGGTCGATCTCTCTCATCAACACGGGTGGGTGGCCCGCTGCAGCTTTCTGGCGAAGGAATTCCCAAACCGCCCCCTTCTCGTCCCTATCCGATTGAGCTTTGTGACTTGCCGGCACGTCGAATATTAAGCTCAATTTGCCGTCTTTATAAGTCCATTCCCCTATTCCTTTGTTGTGATAGATTTGGCCCACCCGGGGGTCAAGGGAGTCTAGTGGGTTACAGCGCTCGTGGAAGTTCTCAACCTTGCTCACTTTGTATTCCATATGTACATTGGACGCCGTCTTCGAGACCCAGAACTTGAAGGGTGCTGAACCTAGATCAAAGGTGACAAAGTCAAGATCCTGACCAATTCTTTTACTCTCGAACTGGTCCACGGTGACTGAATCCTTAGGTGGCTTCGCTTGAAATCCGAATCCAGCTGACCTAAGGTTAGTGAATTGTCACCTTGAATCTTTCTTGTCATAACTCCCTGTTGGAACCTCGGGTTTCGGATCGAACTCTATGTCGGTAAATCCCAGCGCTGTGAGTCGAGGCTGCAGTAGCGCAGGCAAGAATCAGAGTAATGCTCGTGAACAGGCAGGCATCTGAGCACTTACCTTGATAAACAGCGTTTCCATAACCTCTCTGGATGTGATGATGGATGACGGATGCCGTGTGTCCCTGAGAAATGGGGCTGACTACTCTCTGATCGTTGACGGAAAAGTTGAAAGTTAGCGGACTTGACCTTGAAGGCACTTTGCCCTTCGACGTGCCTTCGACAGCCATCCAGAGTAGCAGCGCTCCGTCAGACGAGGCTGTGCCTGGTAATATAGTCATGACGACGTCTGTTGGTGTGAGAACAACAACAGGCCTGCCTGCACCTCGAGGAACAAGTCGCTGTCGAGCTTTTGCTCTGTATTCCCGCTTTCGGTGTACCAACCATCATCAAGGGCAAACAGCAGACAGATGCGTCCTTTGGAACTTTGGAGCTCCATCCAAGGGGTATAGAGCGTATGGTTTCGGTACTTGATGGTCAGCGTCGGATCCAGCGGATCTTTTACACTCCGTTATTAGCCTCCCATTCGACTCGACTTTTTCCGACACCTACCCGTGACCTTGAGATTGTGGATGCAGGTCGCGTTAGGCGGAAGCGCATCATGTCGTGCCTTGAGGAGCCCGTTTAGCGTTTTCTCGCTGTAGGTGACTAGAACGCTCCACGAGTCCAGGGTGTCGAGCCCGGTCATACGGGGGAGGAGATCCCCGATATGGAGTATTATAGTCTCTTCCGAAGACATGCTGTGCGACGCGGTTGGCTGCGACAGAAAGGCAGTGATGGCAAGCAGAATTAAGATGAGCGTTTGTTTATTGGGTTCGGTGGCTCTTTTAGACACATCTGGATTCCCTTCCACACCAGGACATCCGAGGGCAATGGTCAACCGTAACGTCTCCTTTAGACTCCAAGGTGATACCCAACAGAGACACTCCACCTGCCATCCAGTATCATCACCCCGAGCGGAGTACGAGAGTCTCGGCACCCAAACAAAACGTACTTGGCAACAAGGCTTTGTTTAGGTTAGTTTGTTGGCTGGGCAGGACGGATTATTCGGAGACTAGAAATTAAGGAGCTTCAATTTTTCGTGGTCACAATCAGGCTGCCATAAACAACTCTTCGACTGCCTGCTACCTCATCTTAGGGTCGCAATTAACCAAACGCGACCATGCATGATTCCACTACCTCGGACTTGTCATCGCGCGTAGGTATGATTGGCGCGGGGCAACATCAGGCACTGATATTAGCCGCGCGGCTCGATCCGTTGATTGGCCCGTTCGGACTCGGACTCTCGGACTGGATTTCTTGTCGAAACATCAGCTTACATGGCCCAAAGAATAAGAAGACGGAGGTAGCCAAGTTTTTCACTTCAACACCTTCTCTCATTTCCTTTTCTTTACTCTCCTCTCCTGACGCGATGGATACAGCCATCATGGCACACCCCAGACTGCCAGCAGACTTCTTCCAGGAGTTCATTACCAAGGTGGCCTTCGTAATATTCATTTCAGGGGCCCTGCTTTTTGGTGCAGCTTGGCTCACACTGAAACACGATGAACGAGAGCCACCGCTACTACAGCCTCGCATCCCGTTCCTTGGGCATTTGATCGGCATGATCAGACACCAGAGCACCTTTTTGACAGTTCTCTCGTAAGTTGGTCCGCCTTGCATGACGTTTCATTGACTTGACTAACTGGAACAGCCGCCGCCACATGCCCATAGCCACCGTACCAGTCCTCAACGGGAAAATATACGTAATTTTTGATGGAGGCTTGATCCAGGCGGCGCAAACCAATAAGGATCTTTCGTTCGTGCCCTTCGTTGAGGAATTTGCGCGGGGAGAGCTGGGCTACGATACCACGACCGAGAAGCTCATCTTAGACAACCATGTAGTTTCCAAGGTCTTCCCAGCGAATCGGACAGGAACCGCACCTCATCACATCCATCGCATGAACGCGAACGCTCTGGCCTACGTCTCCCAGACATTAAACGCGATTGGTTCAGACAAGGAACTGGTTGTGCCCAACGTATATCTCTGGGTTCGAGACCTCATGACCATGGCCACCAGCGAAGCACTATACGGACCAAAGAATCCCATCGCCAGGGACACCAGTCTCATTGACGATTTGTGGTATGAGAGCCATTATTCCCGTTGAGCATTACCACCAACTTGATGTTGCTAACATGTTTTACCAGGTTATTTGAACGACACCTACCGTTGTTCTTATTCAACGTATTTCCCTACTTCACAGCCCGGAACGCATACCGAGCACGTGAAAGGCTCCAGGCCGCCCTGGGCAAATACTATGCAAATCTCGAGGATGGACACCAAGATGCCGCTGCTATTACTCACCATCGTGCGCAGATCTTCCGCGAGAATGGTCTCCAGGGCGCCACGGTGGGTGTTTTGGAGGTTGCGTTCCTCCATGTGGCCACTTCGAACACCATACCAACCTTGTTCTGGTTCCTTGCGTTTATCATCACTCGACCACAGCTAGTGGCAAAGCTAAGAGACGAGGCTATGGCAGCAGTCGAATACGGACCAGAAGAAGTCATTGTTAAGATACATGTCCTCGCTGATCAATGCCCTCTTCTTGTGAGCTGCTACCGAGAAGCCATCAGAATGAGCAACAAAACCCAAAGCAACCGCAGAGTTATGGCCGATACAACCATCACAGATGGCAAAGGACACACATATCTCCTCAAAAAGGGCATTGATATACAAATGCCATCTGACCCACTGCACGCGACGGAGGAGGTATGGGGCCCAGATGCCGCTGTGTTTAATCCCTCGAGGTTTCTAGAGAACAAAAGTCAGGATAAAGAGGCTGCAAAGAAGAGGCGGACCTCTTATATCCCCTTTGGAGGTGGGAAACATTTATGCCCCGGTCGCAACTTTGCTTTTGCCGAGAATCTTGGCTTTATGGTGTCTTTTCTGCTTGGCTACGATATCGAGCCGATTGACGGAAATTGGGCTGCATTCAAACCACCGAAAATGGAAAAATGCTCTCTGGCAGCTGCTGTTTGTAAGCCGAGGCAGGATGGAGATGGCTTTGGCATGCGTGTTAAGAGACGATCAGGGTGGGAGTCGACGGCTTGGAGGTTTGTTGATTCAAGCAAGGCTTAGGTCAGTGTAGAAGATTCTAGTTATCGTAGCAGTTACCTACGCCCAAGCGGATGGTTAGTTTTATACATACTGCAAAGCTTGTATACCAAACTATTTGCCACGCTTTCATTAAATCGTCTTTTAAAGGCGAAATTGATAATTGAGGAGTGAATCTCAAAACAGTAGCTTATCAGGTAATGTTGGCGGCGGAATAAGTCTCAAAATATAACAATAGCTAATGTTTATTAATAATTACTTGAATTTCTAGGTCCTTGAAATACCCAATTCTACCTGTTGATGATCCTGGATATGCTCTGCCCCCCCTGGAGTTAGAACTCCAACTGCACGCGCCGTATCAAGTCACCAACTTGGCCGAGACACATTCGCCAGAAAGATGTCCGAGACTGGTTCTAGGACCAAAAACTTGAATAATGATTCATTTAAGTGGCCATATCATTCACTTCGGAACGACCAGCTGTGGTTGCTTGAACGCAAGTCAAGCGCAAGGCACTGCTCTTGTCGAGCTGTGTTCAAGCCTTGTCGCAGCAAACCTGGAAGAATACGACCCAAAGCAAAGCTCAAAGACATTCCTGATCAGTGCATTTCTTATCAGCCACACGGCTTGCAAGGCATGTTGCTCTGTGGTCAGCTTACTTGTCCACTTTGTTGGTTTCATGACGCTCCTCGACCACATCGTTTATCCTAGTAGGTCACAAAGCTTACTTTGAATACATACCAGGCAAAAGGACAAACATAGATCACAAGATCTACATTCAGTTGCGCAGACATTATAACAGTGGTTCCATGCACCAGCCTAGTTGATGAGTAGTTAGAGTCCTCTACCCGCTTCAACTACGAGCGAGGTCAAGACCCGACACCGAAAGAGGCAGGATAGGCCAGCTGGATTTTGTCCAAGACCGCAAAGCCCTAGTCAACAGCGGGTTGATGATGGGGGCAGATTGTGGCCATGGGCATGCCTCCCACAGGCAATACAAATGGAAAGGTGAACAGCAAGATCATCACAAACCAGATGTTCCCGTTCACGTTTCCTACCTACAACCAAGCCCGTGATATGGTCTTTTGAAC
>JAANQP010000469.1:0-16821 GCA_011320165.1 Fusarium protoensiforme | reverse complement strand
CCTCCCCCCTCCCCCTCCTCCAAAGGAGTCCCTCTTCATTCTGCACACGCCACTAGCAGCCAAGGTGATGGGTCACCGACCTCGACCCGGGCCTCTGGAACCCGTGCCCGAGAGTTCTAAGACAACGCCGGGCTTCCCGCCTTGCGTCCGGGCCCACGTACGGTCAGGTCGAGCTGTCTCCGTAGGGTGAATTGATACACCGCCAACCCCAGGATGATGGCTTCGACGGGCACCAGCAGCACCGAGAGGGCCACGCCAGCCTGGCTCTGCTTGCAGAGCGTGTCAAAATGTGGCTGCGTTGTCATTGCGATGTTCTCCCACCGGCACGACCAGCTCAGCAGCGTGTCGACCTCGGTGGACGCGTTTACCGCATAAAAGAAGGACATGGAAATGATGGCGGCGATCAGAGCCACGATTGGTGGCCCGAATGCAAGAGTCATTTCAACCCCAGTCTTGTTGCGCATCTTTTTCATCACCGCCGTTAGTCCCGAGACGAAAAAGCAAGCAGATGGGGTTCGGTGCCTTACAGTTGGGACTTTGCTGGCGACCAGTGAGATGGCATTAGCCACCATCACCAGGGTGCTCCCGACCACCAGGGCCACCGTAGGGCGCAGGTCAAAGCTGGCCGGCCACAGGGGGAGCAGGAAATCGCCGGGGACATGCGTGGCATTGTAGACGGCGATCGAGTCTGCCGAGACACCCAGGATGGTGATGCCGGCGGCAAGCCCAAGAACTGTCAGGCCCAGCCTCGCGCTGTCGATCAGGCGGAACATGCGAGACTTGGACTCGAACTGGACATCGTCCATGTCGGCCTCGAAATTGGAGGCGGCTGAGATCTCCGTCTTGGAGCCCGTAGAGATGTGGCTAAGGGTAGGATCCATTGTCACTAGATCGACTAGAGGGACTGGTTGAGGCAAGGTGCTGGAAACAAGACGACGAGGAAAAAGAAAGCCCGAGACCCGCCCGAGGGAAGAGACAAGAAGGAGACGAAAGGAAAAAGAAAAGGAAATCAAGACGTAAACACAGAGACACTCCGAGTTGTTGACAGAGAAGGAGTCATCAGTTCGTGGGGATCACGGATATAGATATATACACATCTGGGGAACCATCAATTACCGCTCTTCGTCAAGAGCCGGCGCTCTCTAAGCGATGAACACCAGCATTATGACGTCCTCAACACCAATGGGATCGAGGAGAGGATGGTGATAGCACTGAAGCGCCCATGCGAGCAATGCAGGCTAGGCGCGCTGACCGGCAGTATGTATGTCCTAAATTGACTGCAACCTCCCGTTCGGTCAATGTGAGAGATTGGCATCGAACCGTGTTGCGGGATTGGCTGGGCGATCAGCGTTCACAGTCGGAGCGATTGTGAGGGTGTTGGCCGTGGGCGCTTAGAGCAGAGATTGCCCAATCAGAGGCAGCCAAGCTCCCCCGAGATGGATGGCACCGGCAACTGTTTCAGTCCTTGTCAACCGTTGGCGCGAGCGGCTATGTGCGTCCGTTGTGAAGAGGAACAGGGAGATGGCCAACTAGAGGCCATTGGAGTTAATCCGTCCATTGAAGGCGTCGGCCGCCGTCCACAGCGTCGTAGTTGCATTGCATAGGAGGTTGCTCGACTTGACTCGTGTGAGTGGAGCGTCACGAAATGGCTCCTCTGCAAGTTGAAGTTGAAAGCGGACCCTTGAATCGATAGTCACATGTCTGGGCACATGACCCAGTGTGGACAAGACAAGCCACAGGTGCCAGCCACAGCTTGGCAGCCTACTTCCCAGTGCACGTGAGCGACTTTGAAAAAAGTTTGGGTGACACAACCGATGCGGAAGGTGCAAGCCCATCAAGCCCCATGGCCAATTCAAGGGAAGCCACAATGTGGACCCCGAAAATCTTCGGTCAGGGTATCTTCTCCTACCTATCGACCTACCTACCTATGTAGGAACGCAATGAATCAATCAATATTCGCAATGCGACGTCCTTTCTTTCAGCTCTGCGGATACAGTCCTTTTCATGGGACAGGGGCCTGACACCCAAGAGTCGTTCTGCAGCAAGTATCCGAGATGAGCCCTGTCGGCTTGCTTTTGCCAGCTAATGACGATGCGATGCTGCCTCTGCTGCGTATCAACCGTCATGATGCCTTGCCTTTGGGAGCCTTGCTTGTCGCATGAACCCTACCCGGGCACATTGATGCGGCCGTCTAACAATACCTATTTCCATACAGACTACCGACACGGTCATGCGGCGCAGCAGCAAGGATCGAGGAGTCGAGCCAGCAGAAAAAGCACAGATGGATGCCAGCAGCTGTTTCACGATGGCTACGCTCAAAATATGATCAACGGGCACCACCGATGTTGGCACAAGTTTGACGTTTGGCATGTGCCAAGATGGTCAAGCTTGGCCTGAGCTTTGGAGCTTGTTGATGAGAAAAGAGGTCGCTCGCTGTGAGGCGCTACGGATGATCGACGGTGCTAGTGTCTTCGCCGGTTGTGGTTAGACCACCAGACCAACCAGGACAAGGACAAGGACATGGACAATGAACTGAGAGCAGCATCCAGGAACCCAGCGTTGGGTGAGGGCTGTTGATGTTTACTGATCAGTAATCGGAACCCAGGGTATCCGTGACACAGGAGCAGGGGCGATGGCAGAGCTGAAGATTCGGAATCCTCCAGCCGGCAATGGAACCGGCACTTGATGCGTCTTTGGAGAAGCAAGCAAAGGCAATCCGAGACTGACTGGATCCGATCATGATACCTGGGGTCTCATAACCATTGGCGGACTGAGAACGACCGAACACTGCGTCCAAAGAGGCCATCTGCGTCCCGACCTGTTACACATTAAAGACCCAAGAAGGCTCCATGCAGATCAGATGCATCTTTCATCAACACCATGCTCGAATCCTCGAACGCCCCACCTCTCTCAACGCGGACTCTAGCCTTTAGCTCCAGGCCAAGCCAAACCGAGAACAGGACGACTTGGGGGCGCCAAATTATGGGGATTTGGCGCCTCTGCCCGCAGCAACGGGAGACAACAAGTTGAGGCAACGGGGAACAAGTCCCCTTGTGGTTGAACCCCCCTCCCACAGGCGGCCTAATGCAATCTTGATGTCCTGCAGCTGTCTGCAACCAGGACGTGAATGGACGTTAATTACGGATGCGTCACGGGTTGATGGCGATTTTCGCCTCACCACTTGATCTCTGGATGAATAGAGTTCTCCTAGCCCGCTGTCGTGATCCTTCAAGGGCCCCCGACCACTGGTGATGCTCCGCGACTGGCATGGCTGGAGTTGAGTCCTTTGCTTTGGGCCTTGATGCTCGAGAGTTGACAAATAGATGACGGATTACAGTTGGCGATTGGGCCTGGAGCAGTGAACGGCATGTGGATAGGATACCCGTCAGTCAAACGTCCCGCACCGGCGAGGGCGAGAACAAAGGAAGCAAGGCCATTTGCGGATCAATGCACCCCTCGGTGTGCCAGGGACGCCAAAACGCCCAGATTGGGAGGAGACAGATGTCGCATTCAGATCGGAATAGCATCCTCTGTGAGATCATGTGCGTATGGGGTTGGGCAAAAGGCCATGACGACACACAATGGGCAATACCTAGCCCGAGGAGAAGCTCCAACGACTTGGATCAACGGCGACAGCGCCATCCGCGCCATCCCATCCAGCTGGGTACGATGTGCCCAGGGTCGACAAGGGAGGGTTGTGAAGATTTTTTTTCTTTCCTTTTTGTTCCCTACCATGTTGACCAACAACATGTTGAATCGACGGTTCAAGGGCGAAAAGAACTGTTCATAAGCAGGTCTGGTATAGGGCAGGGATCCAGGACCCTTGCCCTTGGAGAAATGTGATTTCTTCGCGGGATATCTTCAAAGCCAAGACGTGTTGGGGCGAGCAAACTCGGCGATTGGTCAAGAAATGTTCACATTTCCGCATCCTTCGGCCTATTGATATCCGTACGAGAAGGAAAAAAAGCATCTTGATGAGAGGGATGGACGTTTCCGGAAACCTCATGGCCGTCATCGTTTCTTGACCGGACGTGGTTGTCCCTTACACCCCAGGGTCTCCCGCACAGCACTGTCCACAGCAAGATCAGTTCTCCTCGAGGCCCGCCGCGGGCTCGGCTCGGGCGCGGATCAAGCGAGACACGGGGACGAGGGATGACACAAAGCGGATAACTTTCCAAGTGACAGGAGTTATCAAAGACTGTGGCTGCCATGCATCCGGCATGGGCATGGTATGGGGCACGACGGACGGGGAGAGATCCCATCCCATGGGTCCATGATCCATGCATGATCCATGACCAATAGCCCACCGGACACTATGGTCCTTGGGAAGTTGAGATTTGAATCCCTTGGGAAGAAGGGAGCCTTTGCGCGTGGTCAGCCACAGACGAACATGACATGGAGCAAGGGTCTCGTTGGGCTCTGGGACCGGTTCTAGGCTGAGAGCGGTTTAACAGCGCGATAACACGCCGAGACCCCCGGCCCTCCGGACCCAAGCAGTCGGTTCTCGTGTCTGGTGTGCGTGTGCGTGTGCCTGGCGTTGGGTGGGATTGTGGCTTTCCAGCTGACAGGCAAGACAGCCAGCCTCGGGCAAGGTTGATGGGAGGCATGGGTGTCGGGGTTTCGCTTCGGACATGAAAATCTCTGCTGCAGCTGAGCTGCATTGCACTGCACACACTCGATGCTACCTACATACCCTTACAGCAGCAGATTGATCCCTTCTGGCAGGCAAACGAAAGCTGGTGTCATCAAGTCTGGAACCCCTCGACACGACGACACTCCCCCGGCAACTTACACATCCATGCCCCGGGGCTGGGCTGGGCTGGACTGGACTGGCTGGACTGGGGGGCCGTCGGACTCGGGCTTGGGGGGCTTGGGGCTAAAGGGTTGTTATGGGCATGGGTAGGTAGGCGTGGATGTGGATGTGGATGAGCATGGGCATGGACATGGTCATGGGCGTGAGTGTCAGCGATGTTCAAGCACTCCCTCGAGTCCCTCCATCGTCATTCACGCCCTCATCCGTCCATTGTTTGATTGATTATATTAGTACAGCATCCTCGGTCAGCCCTGCCCTGCCCCTCCTTGTCTCGATATCTTCTCATCTTGTCCGACTTGTTCTTTGACGCCATAGTAATACCTTTGACATTGATACCCCGTCATTGGCGTTGTACATCACACGCGACTTGGCTTTTCAATACACCATCACGATACGACACCACACTTGTCGCCATTTGCGCTCGACGACTTACATCTCGATCGACTACAACTTGGGCTTCAATTGACGCAGGCATCGTCACTTGTTAATACTCGGTTGCGCAACCCAACCCCAACTCACATCAACCATGTCTTTTAATACAACATTTCCTTCATCTCAACCGGCCAACGCCTTTGTAAGTCATCTACCACACCGGCGCAACACCAATACTGACCTCGGCCTCTCTCTCACGCAGCATCATTTCTGCAGGCTTCCCACAGAACTCCGGCTCAAGATTTGGAACTACAACCTCCCCCAGACACGTCTCGTCCCGATAAGATGCGGCTCCTCATGGCCCGGCTGTTCAGATTCGCTCTCATGGACAGGGTGCACATCACCCACGCCCATCCCCGCCAACCTCCACGCTTGCGCCGAGTCTCGCGCCGAGGCCTTGAAGCACTACCGGCTCGAGTTTGGCTTTGCTCGCGCTCCCGGTCAGGTCTTTTTCAACCCTCAATACGATATCCTCTACTTTGGTCCCCGCGATGGCTACATGGCCGCCGACTCTCAGTTCCAGACTTGCATGTCCATGTGCGACCCGGCTGAGCTCGGCGCTGTCCGTCGCCTCGCCATCAACGACGCCCTCTTCTGGATTGACACCACCTACCGCTCCATGACTGCTGCCAGTCTTACTGTCGAGTTGCTCCGTCGCATCCAGGCCCGTATGCCTGGTCTGGATGAGATAATATTCGTGCCCCGCGCTGAGGAGTCTCCCAACTCTGCCTCGTACGTCGAGCCTACAATGGTCTACGTTCGCATGGCCCGCCAGATCCAGACTGCTCTCGCCACGCTCTGTGAACAAACTCCTGGCTGGAAGCCGCCGTGCTGGAGGATTCTGCCGCTGAGCGCCTTCCCGCAGCCTTACCAGACCATTGGCGCAGCCTGAACCAAGTGCAACTGCAATGAAGTCACTTAATCATACAGGGCGTCAGACCCATGCGGACTATACGTTCTATTCAACACGCCACATATCCCAGGGACGCCGCTCTTGACCATGCATTCTTTGGATAAGAGCCTGCCGTTGTTGCTATTAGGCATTTCACGGCCAGCGCACACTGTGATGTTGAGCGACAGCGCCATGCGCTTATACCCTCTCTCACACACACACGGCTTCCCGCCCAGGAAGAGGCGGATCATCAGTCGTTCCCGCATGTTATATGCGTCTACCATGACACCTACTTGTCATTTCCAACCACGGCTTCGCTCTTAATATCAAGATACCAGTATTTCTTGCCTCTGCGTGTAGACGAGGCCATACTAGCCGGGAGTAACAGGCCCGCACGCAACCGTCATCTTGACGCGAAAAACGAATACGCATCTTTCGCCCTGGTTAGGGCTGCATCATGAGGGAAGCCCATGGCATTGGGCTTGTTGTAGCATAGAGGCTGGCCTTATAAGAGGCCCGAGGCGTTTCTGGAGTCCTTGAGATTTGGTTTGTTTGGGTTTGGGAGCAGGAGAACTGGCGAGACTCCCCCCTGACAACATGTCACTGTTTTAAGATATTTGTACAAAGGCTATATACTACAGAGCTATGAGGCTAGGTACCTGACGCCGATCCGATAATGCATGTATAACGGGCATGCCGTTTTTTGTTTCCGCATGCTGTCATTCATTCATTCATTCTTCTTCATGCGTGCTCTTCCTTCCTATCACCTAGTGACACCCACATCTACCCACACAACGCCTCGCACACTCAAAGACTGGAAAGGGGGGCCAGCATATCTCATCCCATGTCACTCATCTCACCTATACCGTATCTCCATGCGGGGCACATGCATCACACCGTGCTGTGTCACCCCGACTCAGCTGGAACCCGCTGCTTCACCACCTCGTTGGCTCCATCACTGCCTACCCCCAACCCTATGCCCTTCTGACGACCCCTGACCAGCGCCTCGAGGGCCCGCCCTACAGCTGGCAAGTCGCCGAGCATGGTGATGTGGCCACGCTCCGTGCAGACCCGACCGCCGCGAACGACCGAGTAGCCGTCCGGAAGCATGGCCTCCTTGGCCAGAACGACGCCGTCACCCGGCCGGAAGAGGAGGTCGTCATAAGCGTCCAAGCAGGGGATGGCATCGCGGCTGGTCACCTGGGCGGCGTACACGGTGGGTATGCTCTTGCCATACAGCACGGCGTGTGGGGGATATGCGTTGACTTCTTGGCGCGATGGCGAGTGTGCGAGCTCGGAACGGAACTTGCGGATCATGCTAAGGGTTCGGGTCAGGTACTCGAGGTAGCGCTGGCGCTCAGGGTCTGAGGGAAGCGGCTCATCTACGTGTGCGCCGCTTCCGTCGAGTTGGGGCGCGATAGGGTTGCGGTCTCGGGCAATTGTCGAAGGAGAAGGGGGTTGCTTCTCACTCTTACTATCGGAGCGGGCACGTAGCGAGTTCGGGAAGAAGGACGAGAGCGACGACGAGTGTGGGCGGTTGTAGGGCGGAAGAGCCGGTTGCATACACGGGCTAAGATGCCACTTGATCCATTCTTGCGGGTCGTAAAAGTCAATTGGGTACTCCTCACCAGTCGTCTTGTTCACAAAACAGAACCCGTCCTCTGGTAGGAAGACAAACGAAGTCCTCATGCTGAAGTTGACGCTGGCGGTGAGGAGCTTTTCGTTCAGGAGCACCACGTCGCCGTGACGCAGGGGGTTCAGGATGTTGATACACCGTTGCGGCGTTCCGCAGTATAAAACCCCTGAGAAGAGCTCCGGTCGCTGGTTCACGGCGTGCCGTGTTATGAGACCACCCAAGCTGTGGGAGATAACGAGGGCCCCTCGGGACTCGGTTGGAGTCCCTGGCCGGTTCGAGGGCAGCTTTTCAAGGTATTCTTGCAGCTTCCGAGACAACAATGGCGGGCTCAGTCTCCAGTCGTAACCATAGTCCCATATCCGTAACTTCCCTGATCTGGCGTTGTCGCAAGAGCGCAGTTTCTTGATAAACTTTCGAGAAATGTCGACAGGCCCAATGTGTTTCAACATCCCATCAGGTTTGATGGTTTCCTCCATCCTTTCCTCGTCTTCATCTTCCAAGCCTACTTCCAAGTTGGCCTTTCGCATGTTCAGGCCGAGTTTCACAGGCGCCCAGACCTGTTGGTGAGGCGCCTCGGCTGACCGTAGAACAGATCCTCGATAACCACCCATGATGACGACATCGCCAGTGAGGCTCTCCAAGACCCGGTCAAGGACGGCTGATCCATCTTTGGAGGAGGTGCTGGTTTCCTTGGAAAGGCGGCCGTGGGTTCCATGAGCGTCGGAAGAGTCGACTGCACTGAGAGACAGTGTCGATCTTCTTGCTTGGTTATAAAGCTTGGGAAGACTGGGCATCTTGAAATTGGGCACATCAGGAAGGCTGTCCCTTAACGCCATGAATCGAATGTTGACCATTTCGCGGACATCCTGAAAGCTTTCATCGTCGCCTAGAGAGGAAGTTCGGGATAGGCTGTGGTAAAGGAGACTATCATCAGAAGTTACTCGGCGTAGAGCCTTGGGGCGTGATGGAGGCACTGCGAGCGGAGTCACTACCCGGGCCTGATGCTGAGAAGGCCTCGGTCTCGTCTGCGAGAGAGTGGATGAGTTGGGAGGAACTCGGGGTGACTGGAGGCGGGCCGTGGACGGGCCTGGAATCCTCGAATTGCCTGTGTTGACCTTGTCGCTACAATTTGAGAAGAACGAAGTGGGCATAGAAGGTAACAAATGAGATGGCGGACTGAGGGAGGGCAGGGCCTTCTGGAGCCTCCTCAATGCCTCTTGTCCTGCCGACCTCGATCGGTTTCGGGCTGGGCTTAGGGCGCTTCCCAAGACGCTCCCGGATGCTCTGTTTGAAGATCCCTTGACCGGGGATGGTCTTGGCTGGGATTGCCACGGCGAAGGTAGAGGATGGCTCGATGGCTGGCTAGTCGGTAGTTGCGTTGAGGGACTGGGCGGAGGGATAGAATGTGGTATTTGAGGTGCTGTCTCAGGTGAAGATGAGAGCTCAGGACTGGTGTCACCATTTCCATCCGCAGGACCATTAAACAGAGCTCCTCCACTCTTGTCCAATGCCAGGACCTTTTCGATTGTGGGTGTATTTTGTGAAGTCAAATGCCTGGCAACTGCGCTTAGGGCTGGCTGGAGGATAGCCTCAGCCTCATCCTGGTTACGGATAATCGAGTCATCATCCTGAATATCTAGAGCTTCCAAAGCCTGAGTGTTAGGGACAGGCTCGGTCGGGGGACAGGTAGCCATGGTTCATCGAGTCCAAATTGGCGCAGGTTCTCAAGTCTCGACCAAGGGACAGTCAATGTCGGGTTACAGTTGAGCGGCAGGCTGCAGAAAGGGCCGAAGATAGTCCAAGAGCAATCCGTCGAGCGAGGATGCCACAAGTTGTACTTGGTCGAGAAGAACAGAGGAAGAGGGGACTAGCAGAGAGAAAAAGAAATCGCCAGACATGGTCCTCTCTTCCTCGGCCAAAAACACGGTGGATCTTGTCGAGTCTGCCCGAATTGAGACGCAAAGCTTGTGAACGGTAAGGGTTTGGGCGGCTGTGTAGACCTGTCCGGAACGTCCGGGCGTGGATGGATCCAGGGCCAATGGTTGGTGTTTGGTGTGTCTCTGTCGTTATCGTGAGGGTGTGTCGTGGTAGAAAAGATTCTGGGTTGAAGAGGAGATTGCTCCTTTGTGCAGTGTGATATTTGAACAGTGTCCTTTTCAGAAACCAGGGGACTGCGAGCTGGCAATTATCTTCAAGCATCAGCCTTGATCATCACTGAATTGATGAGGTCATGGTGTAAGCGACGGGTCGGGGCCAGCGGAACGGGGAGTTCGGTACCAATTGGGGCCCGAGAGGCGTCTGGGGAATCGGCGCTTGGCATCCGGAGGCGCTGGATGGCCCCGTTAAAAGGTAGCGAGGGACGATCCATCGCCTGTAGCGGTAGTACCTAGGTACAGTAGCAGAGTTGTTGTTGTTGAAGCTGGCGATGTCAAGGTTTCAAGGATAAGTCAGCGTGATGGTGGTGTGCGATGGGGATTTCCCCGTACCCAAGGGTTGCGCCTTCCGTGTCAGCGGCTTGTCGGAGCCGTTGCGTTGGAAAGTACGAAGGCATGTCAGCTCCTATTCAGGAAGGAGCCATGCGACCAAGCCCAAGGGGTTCAGGCCGCCTGAGCAGGAGACAGACATGTGATTATGGACCCTCAAATTCGTGGACCCTTACGAGGCCCCGATCTCCATCTTTCATGACCAAGAGAATGGTCAATAATGGGCCTGGCCTCGTACAATGGTTGCGAATCCATCACGAGAATACGACGAACGAGCGCTGGAGTACAATACAGTACAGCACAGCAAAGTACGGTACCTGCGACGACATCCCGGAAGCAAGCCCCTTGCAGGTTGGAGGATTAGCAACTGCATCACTCCCAACGCCTAGCGAATGACAACCTCTCCACTGCCAATCACTCCGCCCTGCTCACTCCAGCTCTTCTTCCTCTGACCAACCATTGACGTCGAGTAACATTCAGCCTCATAGGTCATGGCCCTGTCTGCCTGCCTGCCCAAAAAAGAAGTCACCAGCCACCCGTCGCCGTTGACCGGTGCTTGATCGGTGAAGTGATCCCCGACGTCATCCAGCCTCCCGCCGACTCCTCCCCCCCACGCCCACGGCATCGTCTCCATCGGCCCCGGTTACCGGCCCCGACACGGCCCGGATCCTTACAGCGACTGACCGCCCGTCGTCACATCATGACCCCCTTTTCACCGATTTCGCTGTTAATGGGTCTGTAGCTAGTCGTTCGTTTGGGCATCATTTCCCTCGTCCACGCCTACCTGTTCGTCAACATAAAAGCGCCGACATTGATCAGCCAGGTCGGTGAAGCATTCGCGTATCCAACATGTCGACACTCCAACCTCGACCTCCCTACTCTGATGAGGAGCTCAACACCCTCTACCCTCCCGAGTTGCGACTCCAGCTCGTCCAGATCCTGCTCCGCCATGGTGAGCGCACGCCGATCACTGCTCGCTTTCACTCCACCGGTCTTCCTCCGTTCTGGCCCTACTGCTCTGCCGCCCGCCGTCTGACGAGCGCTATCCTTGACCCCTCCGCCGCCACTTCCGATGCCGGGTCTGCCGATAACCCGGGCCTTACTGCTCTCGAGTGGAAGCGCCGCCTCGAGACCTTTGGACCCGATGATAACCCCGTGATAGCGTCCGGCCGCAATGGCGAGCTTGACGCTATTTGCGACATGGGCATGCTGACCGACCGCGGACGCGAGACCACCTATGCCCTGGGCCAGCGCCTCCGCCATCTCTATATCGATCGCCTTCATTTCCTCCCCGATACCCTCGCTGCCGAAGCCGATACCTCCTCCATCTACCTCCGGGCAACTCCCGTGCCTCGTGCTCTTGAATCCCTCCAGCAAGCCTTCTATGGCCTCTACCCGCCCTCTGCCCGTGCCGCCGGCCTACATCCTCCAACCATCCTTACCCGGTCACCCGCCGACGAGACTCTCTTCCCCAACGATGGTAACTGTCGGCGTTTCGCTGCTCTGGCCCGCGCCTTTGCCAAGCGGGCAGCGGAGCACTGGAACGACTC
Source organism: Fusarium protoensiforme (assembly GCA_011320165.1). Taxonomy (NCBI): domain Eukaryota; kingdom Fungi; phylum Ascomycota; class Sordariomycetes; order Hypocreales; family Nectriaceae; genus Fusarium; species Fusarium protoensiforme. The sequence goes on along the minus strand of JAANQP010000469.1, from coordinate 5,015 downwards.
AGAAGAGATGGCCTACTTGACCAAGCGTATCGGCCGCTGGATGCCCGAAGAACGCGTCGCCGTGGACTCTCGTCCGCGTCTAAGCGGCATCATGGACACCATGAATGCTACTAAAGCTCACGGTCCGGCTACACGTCTGCCTGACGAGTTCTACGACCCAGAAGTCAAACGCATTATTGAAAAGATCGGTGTGGAGGAGTGGTATGCTGGCTATAAGGAGAGTCAGGAGTATCGAACCTTGGGCATCGGAGGTCTTCTTGGTGACGTTGTCGCTCGAATGGTTGGAAGTGCCGAGCACTCTGCCGCTGATGGAGAGTATGAGGTGGCTACTAGTAAAGCGGCTGCTTCTACCACACCCCCGTCTATTCGCTTCGGCCTCAGTGGCTGTCATGACACTACCCTTGCCGCTACACTCTCCAGCTTGGGAGCCTTCAACGAGGAGGCCTGGCCCCCCTTCACCAGCCATATTGCCGTTGAATTGTTCCGCCATGTCGATCAAGGTGCAACTCCGCCGCCTGTGGCCCCGAAGCCAAGCGGCGGGTTCCTATCCCTCTTTGGCTGGGGTAGCAAACAACTCTCAATCGCTGGTACTCCGCCACCAGGTATCGGGCGCAAGAAGACCCCCGACTTGAGCGACGATGAAAAGAAACGGCTGGAAGGCTACTACGTCCGTCTCCGCTACAATGACCGCCCAGTTACCATCCCTGGCTGCAAACCCGCCGGCAAGCACTTCGACGGGGACGAGTCCTTCTGCACGTTGGTGAGTTATCTAATGCCCTGTCTGGCTCAGGATTGGCCACAACTATTGTGTACATGCTGCTTACACGAGAACTCTTATACAGGAGGCCTTCAAGACTATTGTTGACAAGTTCACCCCTCTCGACTGGAAAAACCAGTGTCGCTCTAACCTTAAGGAGCCTACGTTTCCACCCAAGCCAGAGCCTGCAGGATATTAAAAACGAAACTTTACAGTACAAGGAAAGAGAAAACCAATTTTTGATCTAGACCATTCTGCCGATTTAACATTGGAGTTAAGGTGTTGGTAGATCAGACAAAAGCATGGGTTTCATGGTTGCGTTGATTGGGTGTTAGGCAAGTTGCAGAGCAAACTGTGACGAGGCCCTGTTGATAATAACCAGTGTCTGATGCTCAGTGTCGAGTTTGCTTCAGGTACATCATAGACACGAGAATAAGAGATCATGATGATATAAATGACCATATCCTGATCTGCGTTCAAGACTGTAGTAGTGCCTAACCTGACCAAATACTCCATAATAGACATAAACGCAGGTGATATATCCTCTCATCCATCCCAAGCTGAATCTCATCCAGCACCTCCCATCCACGTCTCATCTCAACCATCCATGTGCACCCCCTCTTCTACAAGGGGAGTATTAGCCACAATTGTCTTCTCTTCTGAACGCTCTCTTCTTGCGGTGAGCGCAGCACCAGGAAACAAAGACGAAACCGTCCAAAGGGGTAAATTATCAAGAAAAAGGGAAATCAAAGAATGAAGGTGTGTAAAGCCCAAGCAAAAAGGACAGGACGCACCAAATGTGCGTCAATTACAACGTTTAAGCAAGTTTTTCGTTCATTCTCGCCAGCGCAGAGATTGAATGTGTAAAGATGCACAAGCGTCATTAGTTGGCAACCTCCTCCTCAACCCATCCGTTCAGACCTCCTTGAATGGCAAGGCCAAATCCAGATCCCATGCCACCAAAGCTGGCCTGGTAGTGGTGACCCCGTCGCTCGTTCTCAGCGCCAGGCATGCCGTTGGGGCTGTTGCCGCCATTCTCAAAACCAGGAGCAAGCACCGGAAGACTGACTGCCCGATTATGTTGGCCGCGAGGGCCAGGAGCCAGCATACCACCAATGGTTGTAGCACCAGAGGCAGCACCGTTAGCAGGGTAGCCGTTGGAGATGCTCGCCGACTGGCCGTGGCCCGAGATGGGGACCTGCTGGGGAACGTCGAGGCCTAGCTCACCGGGGGAGGGCTGTGCTGTGCCAAACAGGGCGCTCTGCTGAGCAGCAATCTGTTGATGTTGTTGGTGCTGCTGCTGCTGAGCTTGTTGAGACACCTGGTTGAGATACATGGTCAGGGGGTTGCTGTTGGCATTGAAGAGAGTGGCCGACTGCTGAGGAGTGTTCCCATTTGTGGGAGAGCCGCTGTTTTGAGACCCGTTAGGAGGGGGAGAGGCGACACCATCTCCGCGAGGGGATTGCGACTGTTGCATCTGACGAGGCGGGTTGCCACAGCGGTCCTTTCCAAAGTTGACCTTGAACTTCTTGTACTCCTCCCTTCCTCGAATAGCCTCGATAGCCTTGATGGCGTTGGCAATGTTGGTGAAGTTGACAAACGCACAGCTCTTCTCCCGGAGAGTGTTGACAAGCTCGATCTCGCCATACTCGGAAAAGTCCTGTCGCAGGCGCTCCTCAGTCCAGGACTCATCAAGGTTGCCAATGTACACGTTTCGCGAAGCACCACCGCTAACGGCAAGGGCGATGGCCGGAGGGAGAGCACCCGAGTGCTTACCCCAGCCAATCTTGAGGCGTCGGTTGTGAATCATGAGGCCCTGAAGGTTGCTGAGGGCGTAGAAGGAGGCCGCAGCGGTGGGGTCGATGAAGGTCACGAAGCAGATGTGCTTGTCGGGGATGTAGCGAATATGGTGGAGCAGACCGCCCCTGACGACATTGCAAATCTCCTCAATGGTCGTCTCAGGGTGAATGTTGCCGAGGTAGATGGTTCGATTGCCCAGGTTGTTGATACCTCCAGCAGTAGTAGCGACGGCGGCGGCAGCAACAGACTGCTGAGCAAGAGCGTTCGAGATCAAGTCACGGTCAGCGCCGGTAAGCATGTGGGCATAACCGGGAGCAATGCCCAAGTACTGAGCCGCGTTCTGCTGCTGTGTCTTGGAAACGTAGGCACAGCGGTCCTTGCCATAGTAGACGCGGCGGGGAGCCTGCCACTTCGGCTCCTGAGGGAGCTGAGAGACGGCCTTGATGGCATTGGCGATCGAGAGGTAGTGAACAAAGGCGATGTTCTTCTCACGGACAACCTTGATGGTGTCAATGGCGCCAAACTTGCCCAGATCCTCACGCAGCTCCTCATCAGACACTTCCTCGGGCAGGTTGCCCAGGTACACGTTTCGAGAGGCACCCGACTGCTGGACAGCCAGAGCAACAGATGTAGGCACCTGGGAAGGCTTGCCCCAACCAACCTTGATATCCTGACCCTTGATGCAGAGCTTTTTCAAGATGGCATCAGAGTGGAAGTGGGTAGCGGAGCTAGCATCCAGGAACGAGATGAAGGCACAGTTCTTGTCGGGCAGCAGGCGGACCGACTCGATCTGGCCGCTGCGGACGTGGCCAAGAATCTCCTCAGCGGTGGTGTCAGGAGGAATGTTGCCCAAGTAGACGGTTCGGCTGGTTCCAGTGACAACGCCAGAACCCATCGAGACGGGCGACGTAGGAGGGAGAGGAGCCTGCATGCCGAAGCCACCAGTGGGGGACTGGGGCGGATAGAACTGAGGAGCGCCGTAGGTAGAAGGAGAAACTATGCCCTGGTAAGACTGAGGCGAGATGGTCTGCTGAACGGGGCTAGAAATGCCATTCTGCTGCTGGTTGTTTCCCTGCTGGGGCTGGAAACCAGGGAGACTCTGGAATTGAGGACTGGCGAAGGCAGCGGGAGTGCCAGGCTGGAAGGGGCTACCGAGCAGCAGCTGCGAGGGCAAAAGGGGAGTGAACTGCATGTCAAATGCAGTTCCCGGGGTGGCCATGTCCACTCCATTGTTGGAGGGCTGCTGGTTCATGGGCTGAGGCTGCGTGTTGATGGCGGGGATGTTGCCTCGTCGCGGGTGTCGTTCGGCAAAGCCCGAGATGTTGGAGTTGAAGGCGCCATGGGAGAAGCCAGTATCGCTGTTGGAGGGCTTGGAGGCGTGGCCGAAGCGGTTGGCAGGCCCGCCGTTGGGGGCGCCCTGGCCAACGGGTCCGTTGAGATCTTGCATACCGAGCAGATGAGGGGGGACAAGCGAGTCCCGCCCGACGTGCGACAGAACAGCCGTTTTGAAGATTGGAACGTGCCCAAGTGAGGCACGGAGCGAACTGCGAAGTTGGGAGGATCGTCCGGCTGAACGGTTCAGACGGTCCGAGGCTCGGTGTCACTGGCTGCTTTGCTTAGCAGTATCTGGTCTTCAGGGGGAAGTGATCTCGGCCAGGCTGCTTGGAGCGGCTTATGGGTCTCAGGAGCAAAGGAGAAGCAAGCAATTGGGTTGTGCAGAATGAAGCTGATCAAGTCGAGAATTATCAAGCGCGTCGGCGTATCCAAAGGCGAATAGGACGAAGCAGCTTTCGAAGTCAAAAGGTCGTTCCAGGAAGCGACCGTCTAGTATATATCGGTATCGAATATGAATAGCTTCGGCCGAGTGGTGGGAGAACCGTGAGGCGAGGCTGAAGGGTCAAAAAATAGGTAATCGGTGATAAGAGCGAGTGTATCGAAGGGTCGAACGAGAAACGCAAAGCACGAGAGTGCGTGGGCTAGGATGATATCCAGGGGAAAGTCGAGTAGTTGATCAAAGTATTAATAAAGCAATACGTCCAGAACGAGCGTCGACGAAGTCGAAAAGTAGGGTCTCAAGAGAAGGAAGAGAGACGACGCTGCATCTGATGAGGAACAGCGAATGCCTCAGATGATGAGTATAGCGACGAGGAGAAGAAAAAAGGGACAAGAGTCGGCGTCGGTGAGTAGACGACACGAATGTGGAGGGAACGAAGAATCAAGAGAGAGAGAGAAGGGGACGGATTGGGATGTCGTCCACCTTGACTTCCAAGATCGGGGCACCAGGGGACCAGTGGACCAGGGGACGGACCACAGGGGGTGAGCCTCAGGCCGACAGGCGAGCAACGGTAGGAAATAATGCAAGGTAATAAGGCCTAAATGAAAAAGAGGCGCCAGGGAGGGAGAGGAAAAGGCCAGACGACCAGGTGGGTAGGGAATGAGGTGGAGGAGGGTCGGTGGG
>JAANQP010000468.1:0-28673 GCA_011320165.1 Fusarium protoensiforme | reverse complement strand
CCCCTGACAAGGACGGTTCGCCCTCCCCGTCCCCCGACCCCGACTCCGATGAATAGGGGCGCCCCAGGACCTTAATGGGAGCTTTCCTCCTTCCCACCAATAAATAAACGAGATGAGTGAGCTGCTATTCTTGCACACCCACGCCCATGCCCGACAGTTCGGATGCAGTGGGCTAGGATAAGGATAGGTACAGTAGGATGCCAGGTCCCGGGAAAATAAAAGCCAAGTCCTCGAGGCCAGCGGAAGCTCCACTGCAGCTCGGGGGAACGAGGCTTCTAGAACTCGACCGCTGTCAGTGCACTTAGCACCCCTGGGCCCCCTGTGGCTTGCACCTCAAGGCCCCCGGTCAAACCGGCATCATGGAACAACCGTCTTTCTGTGGCGCCTACACCCCATGGGATTTCCGGGGATTGAAGAAGCGGATAAGCATGTGCGTGCATGAGGCCCTCAATCATGATGGGAAATGGGCGGTATGGGATCAGGTGAAATGCGGTCTGCTACACCGCAAACAGAGGTCATCCACTGATGGACCTGGGGCCCTTGGCTGCAATTTCACCAAACGACTGATTCTCCTGACCGAGTCTGTACAGGCAGGCTCTCAGCACAATTGCTTTTCCCGGGCAATTCTTATCTTCAACAATACTCTCTTTCCACTAGCATGGTCAATGTGATGTGCAACAAACAGTGGCTGATTCATCAAACTTTACCGAGTAGCAGCCCGATTGATAAGATCCCGAACGGCCCAGACAGACGCAGGTCTCTTCCCCTTCCCACACACGGGCCCCGCCATCGGACATGGAACTAGACGGCCGCTAGCTAACCAAACAAACCTTCAATCTTCAACTGCGAAAGCGGACCCCCCCTGCTTTTCCCCATTCTCTCAACCCGAGTCTGAGAAGAAGCAGCAGCAGCAGCAATTCACCATGGCCGTTCAGGGCAGGACCGTGCTCATCCTCTACGGGTCAGAGACTGGCAATGCCCAGGACATGGCCGAGGAGCTCGGGCGAGTCTGCCAGAGGCTCCACTTCGAGAACCGAGTTGAAGAGCTGGACGCGGTAGATCTGGTAGGTCACCTCGCCTCTCCATAAGCAGCAAGCATCCTGGTCACTAACGGACGCCTCGTTACCTATGTAGAATGCCCTCTTGCAGCATAGGTTTGTGATATTCGTCATCTCAACCACCGGTCAGGGTGACATGCCTCACAACTCACTCCACTTCTGGAAGAGACTGCTGCGCAAGAAGCTTCCCCCGGGGTGTCTGTCTTCTGTTCAGTACACGACCTTTGGTCTGGGCGATAGCACCTATGTCAAGTTTGTGCCCCCCGTAGATACTACTTTGTGACACCGACTTACATCTCTCAGGTTCAACTGGGCAGCCCGCAAACTGAACAGGCGCTTGGAGCAGCTTGGCGCCACTCCTTTTATTGAATCCTTTGAGGCTGATGAACAGTTTCCCGATGGGTTAGTTTACTTGTTTAAACTCATCTCACACACATCTCACTAACGCTGTTCAGCATTGAGGGCAGCTTTGGTGGCTGGTCCGAGACCCTCTCTAAATACCTTCTAGAGCACCACCCTCCTCCATTCGGTCTCCAGCCCATTCCCGACAATGTCATCCTCCCTCCCAAGTGGTCTCTTGAAAATGCCTTGGAAAATAGCCAAGTTGCCAACGGTTACTCCTCTCCCCAACTCTCAGAGTCGCCTCCCGCCTCACTTCTCCCCATCCCCAACGGCTGGACCGCCACCCTGGCCGACAGCGTCAGACTCACGCCGGAAACCCACTGGCAGGATGTCCGTCTCGTCTCCTTTGACATACCTAAGAGGGAGGGAGTCAAGCTCCGGTGCAATCCAGGGGACTGCCTCACCGTCTACCCCAAAAACTTCCCCAAAGACGCTCAGAAGCTCATCGCCCTCATGGGCTGGGATGACATCGCCGACAAACCCCTCGACTTGACCCTCTGCGACTCCCTCCCACAGAACCTCTACATAGACCCCAAATGCACACTGAGGGAGATTCTTCTCAACAACATCGACTTCACCGCCATCCCCCGGAGGTCCTTCCTGAAGAGCATGTCCTACTTCTCTACTGACCCCGACCACAAGGAGCGTCTCCTCGAGTTCACCATGACTGAGTATCTCGACGAGTATTTTGACTACGCCACGCGGTCCAGGCGGTCGATCCTCGAGGTCCTTGAAGAGTTCACGTCGGTCAAGCTCCCGGCCGAGCGCGTCCTCGACATCTTCCCCCTTATCCGCGGCCGGGACTTTAGCATCGCCAACGGCGGCATGAAGCTGAACCATCCAACAGATGAGGATGTCACCCGCGTCGAGCTCCTCGTCGCCCTGGTCAAGTACCGCACAATCCTCCGCAAACCTCGCCAGGGCCTCTGCTCTCGCTATCTGGAGAACCTCCCTTCAGGCTCCTCTCTAACCGTCACCCACAAACCTGTCCTCTCACCCATCCACGGCCCGCAAAACGCCCAGCGCCCCCTCGTCGCTATGGCTACTGGCACCGGCCTCGCCCCCATCCGAGCTCTTATCCATGAGCGCTTGACTCACCCCTCGCGAGCGCCCATGCATCTTTTCTTTGGTAACCGAAACCGCGATGCCGACTACTTCTTCCATGACGAATGGGACGCCGCGGTACACGATGGGAATCTCGACGTGTTTCTCGCCTTTTCACGAGACCAACGAACCAAGATTTACGTACAGGACCGGCTACGCGAAGAAGCAAAGCGTCTGGAGGGACCCATTTTGGACAATGGCATCTTCTGCGTCTGCGGCGGCTCAACCAAGATGGCAGATGCAGCAAAGAGAGCCGTCTTTGAGCCCTTCTCTGAGGGCGCGGGCCCGGAGGATATCGAGGAACGCAAAAAGGTGTTATCTTCGTTGACATGGTGGCAAGAGATATGGTAGATATCTGATTATAATGGATAACGAACCCAACGATAGACGATAGACATGATCTTTTTTGCATATGGACATAACAGTCTTGAATAGAAAGCTAAAAACTATCACGGCATTCTACTTGATATCGTATTAAAACATGCGCTCGCTCATACATATGAACATAGGGAATGACGACGAGTAAGCCACCAGAGGCACCCGTACCTTTTTCCAAGACACAATTCCAGAAATCCTCACAGACGCCATATCTCAAACCCAATTCTATGACCCTGCCCAGTACCACGCAATGCAGAAAACACCAGAAGATAGCTCCAGGCTACATCGTGAGACATCCACTGCAAAATATCATCGCTCTTCCTCCCAGCTGTACCGTCTCTCAGCCAACTGCGGGACATGAACCAGCTCATTGCCCCCATCGATGCGCTCTTGGCTATGAGGTGTATCAGGCTCAGCCGTTTGATTCATCCCTGACAGACGCCTGGTCTGCGCCTGGGTAAATGTCCCATTCGTCGTTAGGTTCAGCCGCCCGGCCACTCCCCCTTGCCTTCGCTCCTCTTCCTCCTCCTCCTCCTCCTCCATCGTGAAGTTGCTGCCCAAACTATCCACGGTGCCCTCGTCGTCCGGTGCAGCGTTGGCTACATCATCAGCCTGGTGGCTTCGATCCAATATGATTCGAGGCGTGTCGTGTCTGGAAAAGCGAGCATTTCCGGGCAACGGCCCTAGGAACACTACCTTGGACGGGTCGATCGGTGTTCTTTGCACCGTTTGAGTCTGCGGCACATTCAATGATGTGTTTGATGCAGAGAATGATTCAACTCCAGAATGAGGCCGCCTCGTTACCATGGAACCATTGGTCTGACCATCTGAAGATGGGGGGGAAGGTGAATTTGGTGTCGAGGTGCTCCCATCATGAGTAGGTGAGACGGGATAGGTGGCCGTCATCGGAGAGGCCACGAGGACGGGGCGGCCAGCTGCGTCGAATCCAGGAGTCATGGGAGACGGCAAGGGTATCGAAATTGGATTTGTGTTGCCTTCTTGAGCCGTTCCTGTCGAAGGAGTTGGTGAGCGTTGTAACGCACGCGGTTGGGTGTTTGCTGGGTTTGGTTGATAGATGGCCTTCTCCGGAGGCAACACGGTTCCGTCGGTAGGAGGTGTGTACGCCGGGACAGGGCCTTGTAGCTGTCTGTCAAGCTTTCTCCTCGCCACCTCATATGCGGATATGCCTTGCGAGCTATCTGTGCCCAGTTCCGTATCTCCATTCCATGAGGTGCCATCATCTCCGTCAAGCTCCGCCGGCGGTATCGGAGCTGGCATCTCGTAGATCTGTGTGTTAGGGGCTTCGGATATCTTTTCGTTCTCCTTTGTGTCCTTGGGGGTCCGATGCCTCGAGTTACCCCGTCGAGTGAGTTTAGAGAGTAGTTGCATAATAGGTGACCTCGGAGATCGAGCCACTGGACTGGGAGCCAAGTCCTTGTCGTCTTCCGAAGAGGTGGCACTTTCAGCGGAGCTCTTTCGTTTGTGACGACAACATAACCATCCCACCAAAGCTACCATGCAGGCCACAAACGCCCCAGAGCCAACTCCAATCCCTGCAATCGCACCCTTAGACAGTCCGTTTCGCGAGTTACCTGAGAAAGGTGCTGGGTAGGGGCTGTTATCGGGTTGTCTAATGGCGACCAACTCGTCGTCAGAGGATGGGTCCTCGGGGAAGAGGGCTTGGTGTATTGAAAAGATTGCCTCGTCGTATTTGGTGATGAGATAGGACTCCTGCAAGAATGACCGGCCGAGGATATAAGTGGTGCTGTTGTGTGCCTTCCGAAGCATGAAATAAGGGACCGCTGGTTCGCTATACTGGATCGTCTCTTCCATAAAAGGGTACTGAAGAAGGCTGACAAAAGCCCTCAATGGCAAGGTAATGTTGACAACGCCAGAGACATCGTAGGGATCGCCAAAGTTGTCGTTGTTGTCGAAGCTGGACAGTACAAAGGTGAGAGACAACGTCTCTGCCTTCGAGTACTCGCGGTACTGCTCGTTGCTAATCAGGTAAAGGTCAAAGGTGCTGTTATATGTCAGGTTAAGTGCTGCCGCGAACTGATCGCAGACATCATCCGGCAGCCATAGATATGGAGTGCTGCTATCAAAAATAGCATCAAACGATGTTTCCCATTCTGAGAGCATCATAGATTGCGAACCCCAGCTATCCGGGGCAACACTGCCCTCGGCGGGCATGATGTCGATACCACGGACGAGGGCTTGCTCCATGCTATCTGGTTGAGACAAGGTGAAGTCGGCATTGTGCGATTTGAATCTCGACGGCTCATAGCCCCCGAGTGTCAACGAGACGGGAGAGTTTCCTGCCTGGTTAGCCTCTGGAGTCGGCAGATGAAGGGCATGGCGTGTGATGCATACTGTAATGCGCACCGGCTGTATAACCGAAGCTGTAACTGGGAACCCAGCCATAATCCTTGACTGCCTGGGTCAATGGCGATTCCGCAACTGTTCCGTTAAAGTTGCCCTGAGTGATTCCCAAGCCAAAGAATCCATTGAGATAACTCGTGGTGTTGACGGCAGCCGTGAGGACCCTATCCATCGAGTATGGCTCCGAGCTGGTAGAACTTTGCATAGTGATTCGGTCGCGGCCATACTCGCCGCTTCCCCCGTACCCTAGGTAATTAAGCCCCAGCATCCAAGTTCCCAACGATTCCCAGTCGCTGGATTCCTCGGGTTCATAGATGCCACCCCGAGCAGCACTGCAATGAGGCTCCCCTATAGAATGATTAGCATGGCAATACCGTCGGGGTTCAGACAATGCCACGTCTTCTTTGTCGTGGTCAAAACAACAAGAGGAGAAATGTTGAGGTCACCATGGGCCGGGCAGACATACGAGGTAAACATCCTCCTGATCCTACAGCCCAAAATTCTGAAAGAGCTGTGCTCACAAGAACATCGACGGTCTGTGAGTTTGAGCCCAGTGAGAAGGAAATAGTTGACCAGTTGCCGTCGATTCCTTTCCTGGATGAGAAGGTCAGAAGCTGATGTCGAGTGAAGCTGGCAGGGGACTTGCCATTGACTGGGAGATAATCGGAGCGGTGCTGGATCGCCGGCTTGGGCTCCAGCCACGAAAAGGAGAGACGACCCTAGGATGGCCGTCCACATCTTGAGACTGACTGATACGATGTGAAATTTCCGGAGTCGTCGACCTCAACGGCGAGGCTTTTCCTCGTCCAAGGGCAGGCAAGCATTCACTTCAAATCTCTGGGTGGGCAGCGGCAATGATGTGACAGCGACCGGAACGCGCTGTCGGGGGGCCCGTTTCACGCCGTTTTGGGTCCGCATGCAGGATCGAAGGGTCTAGCCATGGACTGTTCAAAGGTCCAAAGCCGCTGTCTGTACGTTGAAGCAAGAGAGCGGGGATGAGAGGTGGTTCAGGCGGTTCTCATGAGATAGGGATATCGGCTTCTCTGCGTGAGATGGCAAAGTGAGACGACCGAGTGAGCCAAAAAGTTCGACGCGCCACTCCCTGAAGAGAAAAGCCACAGGGTGCAGAGTTGCTGCACCCAGCTCGGCCTGTCCTGGCTTGGCCCTGGCCCTGGCCCGTCTTACAGGGCCTCAAATGTCTTGGGTCTTGTGGCGGGAGGAGCGGAGCCCAGTCGTCACCCTGACTCGCCGACGCCGAGCTGGGCCTGTCCAGGTTGCAAGGATACCCACGACAGACACATGGTCCTCCGCTTCTAGTGGATTTTGGTTCAAGCTGAGGAGAGGGAATGGCCTTACAAGCATCCGTCGTCCTTCCAGTCGCAGGGAACGGAGCCCTAGATCATCAGACTCCCCGGCTTCTTCAGCCTTGGGGCTGAGAGGATGCATGGTGCTTGAAGAAGCATGGGGAGGATCTCCGGACCGCATTCTAGATGCTGTCTGTCGTGGGGCACAGGAGGCTTGCGAGAAAAGGGTCCAAGGCGGCAGGCAATTAGGAATGTATCGAACTCCAGAGATGAAGAGAAGCAGACATCTCGATCTGTAGGCATGACGCCTCGCTCTCGTCGGTCAACTTTTCAACTCCAAGTTTCGGAACCTGATCAATAGTCTCAGATGGTCCGACATGAAATGCAACAACTCTAGCACTGTTAGTCGTCCTACCTCGACGGATCCCACATTAACAGACCGAGGCCGTGACCCCAAATCCTCCTTCGCCACCAACGCAGCTGAAAAGTTCCTTCAGTAGCGCAGAGATCAAAGACGGTGAATATCCAAGCCCCGGAATGAGATCATTGGAGACGATTAGTTGGAAGCACCAGTATCCGCAGCCAACAACCGTAATCTTAGCCTAGTCCAACCTCAATGACCCCTGAAGAGGTTGTGCCTCAAACCTCCCACGTAGGATATCGATCTGTGCGATAATAAGACGATAGCCGGGAATCGAGGTCCAGGTCCAGCGGGTGCACACATCCCTGGCATTGAAGTTGTCCCCGTGATTTGAGAGCTGCTGTCCACGGGCTCGAGTCACGGAATCAACCAACAAGACAACTGGTGGTGGTGAAGCCATCATCTCACGACTCCACAACACCTGAGGATCGACAGTAGACGCTAATAATTCGCTAAGATTCATCTCCCCTTTCTTGCTTTAGGGAGGATTCTGTCGACATTAGCCTCGAGTGCGTGCGCTGCATTTGTCGCGCTTGTTTTCAAGTCCTGATCTGATTTTGATGCTCAGTTAATCAGACAACGGCAGTTCCTTTCAGCCCGCACAATAGATACCCTGATTTCCGAGCCGAGTGTCTTAAACATTGTTCCACGGGCTGTATAGATGTATTGAACTTTTGAGTGACAGCGATGCAGTCTTGGTGACCATTGGACAGGCACAGTCGTTGGAGCTTACGTGTGCCATCTCCTACTAAAAACTGGCGTACCTGAACGGTCCGATGAGGCAGAGCGAATGATATTTCAGAGGTCGAGTCGGTTGAGGAGAATGCCCAAGCCAAGAGATCAAAAGGCTGAGTGAGCGAGGTGTTGGTTTGCCAAGGAGGATCGCCCTGGTCCAATACTGGGCTGGTCCAACCTTGTGGGTTCATCCCAGTGCAGCGGAGGTTGGAACGCAGGAGTTGGGATACAGAGCCGGGAGAGAAGGTTGAACATGGCTTTCGGAGCAATTGAACCATTGAAACATGCCGTCTGGGTCTGATGGGCATATCGGAGGGCTTCACCCACGCGGGTTGTACACTCCCGTCCCGCAGCGCCTCTGCTCTAGACCAGTCCATCATGTTTCTCTGTGGGTGGGTGTCCTCCGACCGCAAAGATGTGCCGCTGGTGTGGTGTCGGTGTGTGGGTGTCACGTCCCGTCCAGAGAGAAGAATGAACGCCCTCGGCCTCCATGGCAGGATGAAACAGTGCAAGGAGGCCCTGGCTCCAGCGACAGGACGGCCCCAGTTCCTTTGCGGTAGTAGCCCCAGTCGCTTGGTCTGGGCGGGATCGCATTGTCGCCTGTGCCGTGGCCGATGTAAACCCATGCCAGGTTGCGCTAGAGCTTGGCCGTTCAATGGGTGGTGGGTTGGGACAGTAGCGTGCCGGCCGGTTCATTAGTTAACCTTCAAGCCCTCGCCGTCTTCTGACTGACCTGGTTCTGGCTCTGGTTCATCTTTCCATGCTCCCTCGACGACGTCAAGACCAAACTTGGTCAGACCTCGTTCGGCCACTACAGAGATCAACGAGTTGATGTCGAGACGAATACCTACCTCTTCAGACCTGGCCTCATCACTCGCTTAAGAGGCCCGCCTGTCGTTCGTTCGTTCGTTTTCGGTTCGATGGCTCACAGGCGCCTAACGTGCTAGGCGAAAAGATCCAGCATGTATCTACACACGGTCGCGTTGCTCTCGATTGCAGCGCTCGCGCATTCTGTCGATGGAATTGTCGTGCGTCGAGGTAAGTTTCATTAGTAATTGGGCGCCGTCGCGACGACGGAGAGGGGAAATACGAATATTCATGCTAAAATTCGCCCTCAGACGTCGTGAACCGTGAGGCGGCACCTGCGCGCTTCCCCTTAATCAACAGCACCACAGTCGCGACTTCCTCAGGCGGCACCAGCACTCGCTTACTTACACCATTAACCTCGGCACTGGAAACCACCACTTCCAGGCCATCTTCTTTCATCTCCATCTCCAGCTTCACCACTGAAGCTGCCAAGCCAGTGCCAGTCTCTGAAAATGATCCTGTTACGGCTGGACAAAAAGACAAGACCGAACCTCTCTCCAACCCGTCAGCACAGCCTCCCATCGGCACCAAGATTATTAGTGTGCCCAGCCATCACTCGTTTTCAGAGCATCATTCAGCATCATTCACTGCAATTACGGCCAAAGCTCCTCCTTCAGCGGCCGACCAGGCCCCAGATACAGGGGCATCTCCCGATAATCCCAGGGGTTCGGCGAACAGGGCCAGGCCTCAACAAGCGTCTGACCACTCTCTTCCCACCACAGTCGTCGAGTCGGGGAACAATGCTAGGCCTGTACCTTCAGCGGCCTCAATGGCCTCAGCACCCTCGCGAGGCAGAGTGAGGACTCAACACGCTCCCGATCATTCGTTCCCGATCACATCGGCTCGCAACAAGACCAGATCATCCACTTCAAGCAGCCATGGACGGTCCAGTACCACCATAACTTTCAAGGGGAATGGCACCCTCACTAAGCTACCTGCAATCTCTTCAGCGCCTTGCACCAGCCTAGGAGAGGATGAGCCCGTCACCGTCTTCTCCATCGTCTATACAGCTACGACAACCTTGTACGGCAACTACAGTGAATACACGGCACCTTATCCCTCCATCAACACCCCCAACTACTGTACCACCAGTTCTGAGGCGCTTGGCGAGGAAGAACCTACCTCTGCCCCGAAGCCTGGACAACCACCAGAACCAGAACCATCGGTAGGATTCGGTGTAACCACCAAGCGACCTGGACAGCCAGTAGCAACCTTTTCATCCTCTAGGAGGACTGTCACCTTCGTCACCACCGACAAGAATCCTGCCGTCGTTGTTACTTCAAAACCACCCCCACGCTTCAACCGGCCCACTCAGGGACTCAATGGGCTCCCGGTAAGTAGGAAACAGATGGCCCGTCCCTCTAATATGCCTGAGGATGGAAACCATCGCCAACCTGGGGGGAATAACCAAGACGCGAGACCTCAACCACGGCCTGAATCACAGCCGCAACAACGCCCCCAATCACAGTCTCAACCACAGCCTCAGCCTCAACCACAACCGCAGGTAGGGTCGCCAAGAACCTTCAGCGTGACTGCGAGAGGTCCAGAAGTCATTATCAATGACCACACCTTTTCAGATCTGAAGCCAGGCCAAACGACCACGGCAACAGCAGACCATGGAACGTTTACTATTTTCCCCTCCAAGATTGTCGGCGAAGGGGCAACAGTCAAGAAACCACAGCCTTTGGGGAGTGTCGTCTCAGCTGCCACTTCTACCAAGGCCACAATCGGAGGAGTGCCCGTTGTTGTTTCGGGGTCAGAGGCTGTCGTCGGCAGCACTACATTCAAGCTCCCTATTGTCGGGATGTCGACGAGGATCGAGGTTCCTGTGGCTGGTGCCACTACGAGAGTGGAAGAACGGCCAGTCTCCCTCGTGCCGGGTATAATCGTGGTGGATGACGAGACTCTCACCTACCGCGCAGTCGGTGCACCTCAGACGGATGTTATCATACAGGGAGGTGAAATGGTTACTGCATCCGGGGTGTCTGTCTACATCTTTCATTCTACAACCCTCACATACGGACCAGGAATTCCAGAGACAACCCAGGTTGTCGACGACGACACCATTACCATTGGGCCTTCTGGCATTATTGTCGAGGGAACCACTCTTGGTGGTGCTAGTGCCAAAGCCACCGGTACCAAATACCAAATCGTGGGCGGTGCCACCATCACAAAGGTCAGCCCTTCATGGGTAATCATCGATGGGACAACCTTTACAGCTGGGCCTGGCGCCAAGAGTACCACGAAAGTTATTGGGGGCGAGACCATCACCATCGGTCCTAGCGGCATCGCCATTTCTACACTTACAGTCCGATACCCATTTGGAGCGTCAGCTGTGACTACGATCAAGGCCACGGCAACAGGAACAGACAGCCTGCCTACGGAGACGGGAAATGCCAACAAGAAGGCGAAAAAGAAGGGCGAAAGCAAGGACGAGGACGAGGAGGATGATGAGGACGAGGAAGACGAAGATGAGAAGGACAAGAGTAAGGACAAAGACAAGGGGAAGGGGAAGAACGATGATGATAGCGGTGCGACTTCTCAACGGTTTGGCCTCACTGGGGGGATGACTAGGTTCTGCATAGCGATTGGCGTTTGGACTTGGATTTGGATTTGGATTTAATATGGGCCAAAATGGCTTGGATGGATGGCATCTCGAATGGAACCCAGGTTAAGGGGCACATGTCAGGGATACTACGGATGGTACGGGAAAGACTGGCTCTGGTTGGGCATGTAGGTTTACGACATGACGAATACCTGGCAACGGGGCTCTTGGAAATACGAGCCATAAGCACATGGGAACCGCAAGATGCGGGATATTGTATTGTACCATAATCACTTGTATTATTTCAAGACCTGAACTGAGATCATACTACGTATATGACCATGATATCTCATCCTATCACACTGTCTTGCCTTTATTGAGCTGGCATTCCCCCTACTTATTCATAGCCCAAACACAAACTTTGAATCATCCAGTCCGAGCCGTCCCGAGGCATTCTTCGACGTCGAGTGTGCCTGGCAGGAATGATCGACACGAGGATACGAGCGGGGGCGTTCGCGGCATGACGACGCGTCACGGCTGGTGATTTGAGACTGCATCCGTTTGGTGCTGGCAGGGGGGGAACAAGGTTCAGCTGTCTTCGGCCGTGATGGTGGTTGTTTCGACGTCGGTGGATGTGAGTTGTCGACAGATCACATGTCACTGATAAAATGAGAACAATGCGAAACTGTTGCGATGGTTCAGGTGAATGTATAACTATGGTTCTAAAGGGTGCCCTGGAGAGGCCGAGAAATGAAGTAAGATAATCGAATGCTTGCAAAAGAGTCCAACAGATGAGTATCAGACTCTTCGGCAGCAACAAGTAAAATGTTCGAAAGGCAAACGCAAGCACACGCAATATCTCTCGGCGAGCAATCACCACCTATGCACCCCTTTTCCCTTGCCAACACCTTCTGTCTCCAGAGGCGGGAACTCCTCAAACTGAACGCCGAGACCGACATCGGATGAAGCATGGCCGGAATCCTCCATGCTGAGCTTGAGGGCAAGTTCGAGGTCATGGTCGCGCGGCTCGGCCCGGCTGGATGAGCCGGTCTTGGACGCTCCTGGCGAGCTGAGTCCTGAATGTTTGCCCTTCTTGCCCGGTTTGGCCTTGTACGTGAGGGAGAACTCGTAGTCGCCCGAGCTCATTGCCGGTGGTGAGTGGACGTTCTCGTTGACGCCCTCCATGAGCGAGAGGCGAATGGCCTGCTGGATCTGCTGCTCATAGTCGTCCTCGGTAGGCATTCCACGAGAATCCTCCCCAGCAGGGGCCGTAGGAGGAGTCATCTCAGTAATGCTCGGCTCAGGGGTGATGGTGTCGACAGTGGTTTCGCTAAAGGTCGACGCAGTATCAAGACTGGCGTCGGCAGCCGAGTCGCTTGTTCGTCGCTGTTCCTCGAGGAATGCCTCTTCAGAGACCATCTGTGCGTAACGCAGAGCCTCTTCCTCTGTCAGGTCGCCAAGCGCACCAACGCCGAACCGATTTTGAAGGCGTGCCCGCTCTTTGGCCTTTTGCTCATTCTCAAGTCGTAGTTCAGCCTCCTCAGCGGCGATGAAGTCGGTGACGACTCCGCCCTGGCGGCGGCTGGCCAAACGACCATGAATGTCGGAGTGCCTCAGGCGACGCTTGCGTCCAGTAGTGTGAGCTGCAGAGCTATATGCCCAGTATCGCAAGAAAGCGCCAAAGGAGACGACGCCTCGAAGGATTGTTGGATCAGGGTCAAGATAGATGGCGCCAACAGCAGAGTAGCTAGACTCGCGAAGAGAGGGATTCATTGTCATCATGTGTCGAGGAACTCGACCATTCGACCTCGCGTTGAGAGTTCGGACAGGTTCGAGGGTAGAGGCCAGGGGATCCCAAGCCTGGACGAGCCCGTCACTTCCGCCGTGGACGACATACAACGCTGACAATGCCACGCAGGAGACTTCGGGGGACTCAGTCTGAATCTGCCGCAGTGGGTTGATACCTGTACCCTTGGTGTTGTCTCTGGCATTCCACACAAGAACAGCACCTGTGTTGGTTCCAACGGCAAGCATTCGAGTCCTACGACCTGGAATTTCCTCCTCGGCTGTGTAGAGGGGGTCTTCGGAGAGTGTGAGAACCGAAGTATTCGAACGATCCAGGCCAACACTGGTGATCGTCACATGGGGGTGGCCTTTCAGGTTCATTGGGCAGCTTTCCCACTCATGAAGATGTGACAGGGAGTCTGGCGACGACGCAGAGGTAGGAGAAGCAAGTCCCGGTGATTCTTGCTCAGGAGTCCTGGCGGCCTCTCCAGACGCTGTTCCGAAGAGTGACGATTGACTAGCAGCAGGGGGCACAGAAGGGACCGGTGCCAGAATGACGGAGGACGACTGGGCCTCCTGAGAAACCAGGGATCGAGTATAGCGTTGGATGTTTGCGGGACGACCTTCAGCCAGGCCACAGTCGATCACAAAGATGCTCTCGCCTGCACCTTGGCCGTCGTCATTGGCAAAATCAACTTCCATCTTGCGCTGCATGTCCCACCCCTCGCAGACCTTCCTAAAGTGAGCCGGCTTATGGCGCAGAAACTTCTCGATCTCCCGAGCTTCAGCAGTCAACTGGCTCTTGCTCAGGTTCATCGAGTTAGAAGGAGATCTGGGGGAGTATGCTCCTCTAATTGCATTCTTGTCCAGATCATCCGGGCGAGCAACACGTCGCGTAGAGTCGAGGAGGTGCCAGTATACTGAACGTCCAGCATACCAAGCGTTTTTGGTAATGTCCTCGCTCTTTGCCTGGTTCTGTGCGCTGGGCGTCTCGGTCAGGTAGTAGACTTCGCCTAGGGCATTCAGGGCAACTGCAAAGATTCTTCCAGCTGTCTTTCGCTTCTGGCTGTAATTATCATCAACCTTGAGGGAAATGATGGGCACGCCAGGGCTAAGAACCCATCGAGCGGTGATCTCCCCGGGCTGATACCGCTGCGGGCCAGAATCGCCACCAAGAGCATAGGACGATACGACACCAAGGGTTGAGCCAGTAAGCATCCCAATCATTGAATTGGTGTTTGCAGGCACAGCCTGCGACTTTGCCAGCCAGACGCTGCAGACGGCTTCAGACATTTCTGGGATCTTGGGGATATCGGGGTAGGTATCCACGACGCCAGAATCACCTCCAAGATACCGTCCACGGTTCTCGTTGGTGCTGCGGAAGTAGGCACGGCCCCCTGGGAAGCCCTCACCGGCGAGCAGACCGTAAGGCTGGCTCACGTCAAGAACATTAGGGGTGGCAGCAGGGCCTTCTCCCAGGCCAAATGGCACCAAGTTCGGGACAACCTCGTCAAGCTGCATGGAGCTGAAAGGGTCCACGAATCCCCATTTCTCTATTCTTCCGTTGGTGGGATCGCTAATCGATGCGGCTCCAAGATCTGCGGCACCATGGATGGCTCGCGGCGCCTTCTTCCCGTTGGTAAACACAGCGTGGAGGTTGGATACGAGCCAGGGCAGCTTCGAATTGAAGGTCAAAACTGCGCTGGTTTTCTTTCCAGAGCGGACAGATGCGCCGATGCCACCAGAGGCAGCAGAAGCACCAGGCTTGCCGCGCGCAAGACTCCTCATCAGGCGCGTACGGAGCAGGTACTCCTTTCTCCAAGATGCCAGAGGCGTGAGACGAGCAAAGTATCGAGACTCGGACTGGATCAAGTCATGCGAACTATGTGCCCAGATATCCACATGTGTCTTGACTTCGAGCGCCTCGTGTCCTGGGAAATACCGCAGAAAGGCCATCCTCCAGGCATGGGAGCTGGTGATGAGCGCATAGAAGCGCTTCGATACCAGGGCGATCGCGGCATGGGAATCGGAGTGCAAGTGCGAAAAGACGTGCGTCAAAAGCTCTACAGGAGTCACAAGTTAGATTCCCTGCGCTCGATCTTATCGAAGGCATGATAACGCACCATTGGGGAAGTCTGCGAGCTGGACACCATCAGAGGGGGTCTCTGTGCGCTTGGTGACCTTGAAGCCTAGGGCTTTCTTAGGGGTCGGCGGAGTCATTGCACTCTCATACTCGGAGATGCGCTGGCCGGCAGCTAGAGATCGACCGGCCGAGCCATGGCTGAGACTCAGTCGGCGTAGCTCTTCATTGAGCAAGTCGGCGTCGACGTCATGGCCGGAGTCCCGGCGGACGGCCGAGGCAGAGCGCGGCTCAGGACCACTCGAGTCTCGGGAGAGAGCTCGGCGGAGGCCGCGCGGGTCACGGTGAAGGAGGCCATGCTGGGAGGAAGAGATGTAGAAGGGGTTTTCCTGGTGAGTCAGAGGTTCTGGATTCTCGAGAGGCTCTTGTTGCATATAGCTGAAGGCGTGGAACTCGGGGAACAGGGGTAACGACTGTGCAGGGAGTGTTTGCACAGTCTGGGGCGCCGGGGCGATAGAGTTGAAGTCGGTGGAGGGATTGATTGGGCGCTGCAAGAGTGTGTCGCTGCGGAGGGCTTGGAGTTGACGGCGACGAGGAGGAGTTGGTGGTGATGGTTCCAAGTTGGTCTTTTCTGCCGCGCGACGCCGCGTCGAGCTTCTTTGGCTGGGAAATTGCGTTGCCGATGATGAGCCGGCCAGAGAATCCGTAGAGGTCGTGAGGGTGAGGGGGAGCCAATAGCTGACCACAACAAGACATCGTGTTTCTCTATTTCGAAAAAGCGATCAAGTGACGATTTCTCGCGATCGATGCTATGCTCTGATCTGAAAACGTGCTATTCAAGAGTTCCGGTTCTTATTCTCGATCTGCTGTGGGCGTTGTCGACTGGCTTGAGTTCGCCGCGTGAGTCATCTAATGGCTATTATTGAACCATTCCTCTACTGTCCCTAGGTTGGATCCATCAACAGTGATGCCTAGAAGAAGACAAGAGTCTCTGGGCAAGTGCATTTCGAATTCTCATTCTTGGATCGTTTCAAAAACCTTGATTGGAGTTTGACTCTCATCACCCTGGAGTACTTCTGTCTATCCAGCTGGATGAGAGACTGAACTCGGATGAAAACATCAGCCCTCTATTATCATCCGCTTTTTATCGAGATGAGTGATTACCTAGAGTGCTTACAGTGTGTCTCCGAATGGGAGCTGACGAGTTGTCACTGAACATTGATTCACTGGATGCATCCTGATCTTCGCCTCAGTTAAGAGACCTCAAACATGTTGACCGGAAACAATCTCAATCCCGTGCTACAGCAACGTCTTCCGAAACTCAGGCTGAGACCAAGATCCCTTCAACCGCCTCACTGCCTTGAATTAATTTGCATTGTCTCTGATCATCTGAGACTCTGCCAACCAACCTTGTGAGACTCCTGCTTGGATGCTTCAGCCTGTGGAACCAGGTGCGTGGGCGTCAACATACCCGATACCCAGCCGGGTCTCCCTATCGAAACGCCCTCCGATCTCAACAACGCGTGGCTTCATCCCCGATCTTGAATTCCTGCCTTGGACATGATTCTTGCAGAGCCATGACTCTCTTCACGACTTCTACTCCACTGTTGGGCCGCCAACCCTGGACCCCGTCTGGGCGAAACAGACAGCATCACCTTTCGTATCGGCATGTCAATGACATGACAACCCCAACCTGTGAGCAATATACCACGTAGTACTGCGCAAGAATCTGGAGATTTCAACGTCGTGGAACGATGCTGTGAGAGTCCCGGGCCTCGGCCGAGATGGGTCTCTTCTTTCCCACATGGGCAGCTCAACCCGCAGGATTCGGCAACGTCGTGTAGTCTTGAAACGAGTGCATCGTGACCAGTCATCGAGGCATTTATCCGTCCGTGATACAGCTATTATTCATGTAGTATGCCAACTGCCGGCAGATGAGCTGAACTGGGACCAAGAATAACGGCGCTCTCTGGTAGGCAGGCGACTGTGCCAGCAGTTGCAAAATATGGGGAGACTGGGATATTGAAAGTGTTTATTGCGGGGATAGCTACAAGGACAGGTGCTCCGTAATAGATGAGAGTCTCATGCTAGCACATCCATCGACCCGAAATCACAATTGAGTTGTCGTGAGCCTGTCCTAGCTTCTTGTCTCCTGTCAACATTTTGGCCGCGTTGCCGTCTGGTCTGGCCGGGACATGGATGAACGGGAGCCGAAGTTTCAGTGGCGCCGGCGGATCGGCGGGCCCTCCCGTCCCGCGGCGCCACTCTCCATTCTCCGTACAATGGATGGAGAGGAGATCCAACTTTATCAGCATGTGTTGTTGGTTGGGTTGAGCTGAAGTTTCTTGAGGTCATGTCGCCTGCTGCAGGCCGTCTCGCCTCGCCTCTCGGAAGGATGCCATCTGCCGAGATTTGTCACCATGACGATGCCGCCCAGGGAAAAGCCTCTCCTCTCTCCCTCTGCTGGCTCCGGGTCATTGGGTCATCAGCCCATCCAGCACCAGAGACTAGAGGCCGCGGAAGCAAGACGTTGCAGGCTGCGTGACAAGTCACGCTGCACCGAGCCCAAGATGGCTCTGAACTGGCTTTGACTGACTGCGGCTCCTGCAGCCATTCACTCTCGGTTGGAGCGGGAGATGGGTAACCAGTAACCAGGCACTGTACTGTACAGTACCTATAGTACCTACAGTACGGATAAAGACACCCAGCACCCTGGCTCGTCGTCCCCACGCGCAAGGGAGGCCAACGAGCGTCCTGCCTTTCCAGGGATCGACCTCCGAGCAGGAGATCTGACACCCCCCCCTCCCCGGATTGCTAGCGGTTCGCATTTCGACAAAGTTCACAAGGACCGGTGAGCCAATGCTGTCATGGCCGCTATCAAGGGGTCCCGGCCATCAGTCTCTGAAGCCGTCGAACCCGCGTCCTCTGGTTTGTCAATTTGAAAGTACCTGACAGTTTGGGCATGACCCTGGGACTCTCTCTGCTCGATAACGGGCGGCCGTGCGTGGAACTATCCCATCAGTCCCTGCAAAGCTAGCGTTGATACTTTGACTGGCGCTGGTTGCCTGCCCGTAAGCTTGGAAGCCTCGTTTTCTTTCCTTGTTACTCTTGAAGGGAGAAAAAAAAAAAAATCCCCTTCAAGGGAATGAGTCAGGGGAAATCTCGATGTCCAAGGCGGCGACCCGTCGCGCAGAGGGCGCCAAGGCAGAGGGCCCATGTGTGCACCTCCAATTTTGCCTGACGAGGCCGTCTTCAACGCCGTTGCCAGCCACGACGGGGCGGGGACTGCGACTGGGACTGCAGGCCAGGTCACGGCTTGTGAGCAGGCACAAGCCCTGGATTCTTGCTGTGCGTTGTCGGCGAAGAGGGTTGGCCGAAGGCAAGGCGTCTTCAATCATGATCTGACGGAACCCTGTTGCTTGCGTAGTCCTACCTACGTAGTATCCCTCGGCGGCTTGGCCTCTCTTCTCGACACGACAAGTCCCTGAATGTTGGGCCGGACAGAGACCAAGCTGGACACGGAAGCAACTGTGAAGGGAATATTCTATCACCTAGGAATCCCGAGGGGTTGCAGGGCCTAAACGGCGGAATGGGAGGACAGGGAACCGAACTTGGGCACCAATCTTGAGCAGTTTGCTATTCCTCACGAACCGTATTTTCACTCATGTCCGCTGTTGTAAAGATTGTAGAAAACGTGAGTTATTAAACACAGAGAAATTGCAATATTGACAACAACAAACCTAATCTCCATTGCTCGAAAAAAGACGTCTCGGTCAGTAAAAAATCCACGACATTGTCAAAGCAACCCAACATCTGCAGGAGGCACAAGGGAACCCGCAGCTCTAGATACTCTCGGAGAGGTTCTTGACCCAAGGCAAAGAAGTCGACGTGGAGGCCAGTTTCCAATCACATCCCCAAGGTACTCCGATGAGTTGAGTTCCTGTGGACTATAACAGAAACACATACATATATCTGGCTGGAAACACGAGACTCAAAGCGATCAATCATAGCAGCGCATGTAAACGCCACATGGCATTTTGAACAGACGTCATTCGGCGCATTGAAGATGGCGTCTGGGTTTTGCAACAAGAGTCTTGGCGAGGCTTCTAATAAAGACTGGTCAGAAACGTTCAGGTCAGAGGGCACAAGCCAGCAATTCTGATCCAGGTGTCAACAACTAGAGGTCAGGAGTGTGCATATGAGCTTCGATCATGTAAACATGCCGGTGGGCTATGTCATCTAGAAACCTCTCAGCACATCCGGTGTTGACGAGGTTACCCTTCACACCCATCGAGACCCCCAACGATCCCATAACGCGAAAGTGTGTTCTTGAACATGGTAGAACCTAACCGCCCTTCCCGTCAAGCACACGGATATTGGATCAATTCAATCTCGCTTTGTTAACGAGAGGTCATGGCGGAAACCTACCTCTTCATCTGGGCACGAGCATCACCAGCAAACCTAACTGCTCTCCCGTTCAGCCGACGTTCGTATAACAATGGATTCAGCAAAAGCGTCAAAGGCGGCGCCACACGTTTCAACCACAGTTCCTCAGCTACAATCACGAGTCTGCTGATGAGGCGTATACAAAGGCAGTTGAATAGAGATGGCGTCTTTAGCATCACCAGCAAAGCCAACAAACCCTCCATATGATCTTTAGCCTTTCGGGACGAGGCGCAACCGCAGGCGTAAAATCGTCCAAGTCCGGAGGCCCGAGACGCTCTATATACGAAACACGCTACCCACGCAGTCAAAGACAGCCTTCCAATCATCTACTGCCTCTATACCTGCAAAGGGTAATCCGATGTGACTTGGATGACCCAGGTGGGGCCGATTTGTTTTTTAAGCACAGACGGATGGCAGTAACAAACAACTACGAATACAAACACTCTTCCATGGCTTACAACTGGATCACATATCTATCATCCTACACCCCTAGCTACTCTGTATTTAATATTGATTCACTTTAATCGCTCAATTGATACCTTATACGGCTTAATAGTCGTCATCTTGTCCTCGGTCTCGGTTCATCTCCAACATTGTCCAGGCGGTGGTCCACACGTCGAGGTATGTGCATTCTTCTCCATCCGTGGCATTTTCGTCTTGCAGGTGGGATCAATGTGGAGATGCTGGGATTGCTTTAATATGAGGCTGACAAAAGGGCCTGAGAAGAGCAACATGTTTCTCAACTGTTGTAGTGGCAGTGGGCACAGGCATAACGCATGACATCCATCAAAGGGAGAATGATGGGTGCTGACAACACACTCCGTCCAGCGGCCACGGCTATCTATGTTTCACTGGGTAGCAAATTAGATCAGAAGGAATCCACGCCGTAACTTCGGGACTGGAGTATATGCAGATGGAATTGCCACGGACATCACAGCGCAGGATAGACATTCTCAAACGAGTGGATCAAGAGGCAACGCAACCAACAACTGCCGAAGGCTGATTCCCCACGGCGGCTACACTCAAAGAGATGACTGTAAGAAGGGCCTTCATATGTGATTAAACTCTACTGGCTTGATGTAACCAGTGTGCAAAATAAGTGTTATGCCGCTGCCTTCCTAGTAAACTCAAGCATCTCGGAAGAAAGCAGAGCTAGGAGCATGCATCTCTAGGAATGTCGCCACAAACAGTGTCCCAAAGAAGGAGGATTGCCCTGTAGTAATGTGATCTGTGTAACCCTCGTCCTATGGCACAATGACTGGAGTGTTTGTGTACATGGGAAGAATCCGGCCGAGCCCGGAGTCTTGGGTAGAGGGTGCGAACAGGGTAGTGGCACGTGTAACCAAGTCTGGTCCATGCCCAGTTCTATCTACCCCTGGCGGTCCAGACTGGTCAGAGGATAGAAGAAATTAGGAGACTATAGACCTCTGGCGGCGACTTGACTTCCGGGCTGCTTACGATACACACGCACAGCGAGGCTCGCGTGCAGGTGATCTGCTTTAGATGAGATGTACGGCGTACAGACAAGGGCGGTGAAAGCCCAAGACCCAATTCACAGGCATGTGTGTACAAGCGCCGGGATCCGGTGGCAATAGCCCAGAATCCGTCAGCTTCTTGTTGGCCGTGTCTCAGGTGCTGAAACCGGCCCGCTGGGACTGCTGGGAACCCCCAAGACCTTTTGGAGAGGGCGCGCACATGAAGCCACCGACGGCCATTGATGGGCGGATCAACGGCTGCCAGCCTGCCTCAAGTGTCAGTAGCACAAGGTTCTGTCAGTCGGTGTTTAGGTGCCCAAGGTGCGGCTGCCAGGATCTGAGCTAATATTCCAGCATCACCACCGATGGCTCGACCTCGTGAGAACAGCCATTGGCAGGCAAGCTTTGGGTCCGAACTCGCGCCTCCCGCTCCCCCTCTTCTGGACGGCTGCCATTTCTGGCCCAAGTGCAGGCTGTCGGGGCTGTCTCTGACGACAAACTTACCGCCGGAGTGGTTCGTGGAGCCTCTCGAATCTTTCCCTCGAGTTAGCCCGAAACCTTCATCTCCAGCCCGGTAATCCTATTCCTCTAGAACGATCTTGACCTTGACCAAGGGAGAATGGGGTGGGCGCTCGGTCTCCCATGGTCGATCCTCCGGAGGCCCAATGCTAATAATATTTTCCCTCGCCCACGCTCCAATGAGAGGAGAGAAAAGAGGCAAGCGGGCGGGACGATCCACCAGGTTGGCACAGTCGTTTGGCGGGAGACAGCGGGTATCTGCAGGACGGGCGAGACTTGAAATCAGCTCATGGCGCTCCGGGCCACGGTGGAGGCACGATGCAAGCAAGTCATGCCATGCAGCAGAGATAGGAAGGGAAGGCGAATGAGAGAAATGATGTCGTGGAGAAGATGTCAAGTCAAGGGAGAGAGATCTTGCTATAGTTGCCGTAGGCAGTCAATAGCACGGAGATGAAGCTATTGGATGTGGCAACGATAGAATGACAATCGTCTATATTCCATCCTGTAGGAGGGAGCGTCATCGGAGCAATCCCCGTGCCAGATTCAGTTCCCAACGGGTAACTTGAACCGCATGCCCCCTCAATTGATGGACCAACAACAGTCGCCTGCCTCCAGCAAACCACTCGCTGGGCCGCATCTGCAAGCGACTGGAATGTTGCATCGTGCCACGGCGACTGACCATGTGCGAGAAGCGGTGCAGCAGCGCGGTGCGGTGTGTTGAGAGCGACAAGATGCGAGGAGAGGAAAGTCCCTATTCGCATCCATCGCTGTCTCATCTCGCGCTTTTGCAAACTGGGCTTGAACCTCCGTGCCAGAAGCTTCAAGGATTGCACAGTGCTTGCCTGTCATGGATGAGGTGTTTACCGCTTTTGCACCTTTAAGCGGGAAGATCAGACATGGGTGCCAGATTCGGTTTCTCGGACATTTTCCTCTATGTATTGTATCGAATCGACAATTTGTATGTAAATTTGGCTTTTGTCTTTTGCCATGCGATTGTTAATCTCGGCAGCAAGCACAGACTGTCGACGTAGTAGACGACCCGACAAAACTCGGGCGGAGTTTCGGTCAAACAACGTCAGCGAACAGGCGTAGGCACAGTAGTCGGCCAAGCTACTGCGCGCAGTGAGAAGTAAGAACCCCTCAGCCGGGATGATTGCATCGTTGATGTGTGTGTGTGTGCTGTAAGCATACCTGCCCCTTGCTGCTGCTGCTGCGCATGCACATACTCCGTAGTTGTGGTTGCGGTGCCTCGGCACGCACGCACGCAACCACCAGAAAGCAAGGCAACGCAACGCATGGCGACCACGACCACACTGCCCTGGTGCGTTGCAGGCGGCACTCGGCCCTTATTCGCTAGCGAAGGGACAGGTCAGCAGCTTGCAAAAGAACCCTCCCATCGCCATGTTTTCCATGATGGAGATGGGCAAGTTGATTTGCCCACCGAGAATGAACGGTTCTTCCAGACCTTTAGCGCAACGTCCATCGCCCTGCACCCGGTGGCCTGGGTGCCTGGGTGCCTGGGTTTAATGAAGATTTCCTCCCTGTGCTTCCTCGAGTGCCACTCAGGGCACTCCTCGCGAGCCCCACGTGTGATTGGGGGGAGCTTGGTCTGTTTGACGAGTGGAATGGTGGACTGATGGAAAACGGAGTCTCCAATGGATGGGATGGATCCAGGGGTGCATCTTGCACTGAGGCAAACGGGAGCGCGGGAAAGGAGGAGGAGGTGGTCCGCCCATGGTAACCCTGGGGTTGGTTGCCCATGCTGTCGGGATGCAAACGAGGCGCAGTCAGTCATTGACTTTTTGTCGAAACGCACCGCTCGCTGCAGTCGGAGATAGGAGTTGAGGCGGAAGCGACATTGGGTCATACCGACTTTTCATTCAAGGCTGAAGCTGCTCCAACGGATTCGGGCATTTGATTACCAACGCCATCGCGGATGACGCAGCCGAGAATAGACCACCTGGAAAACGATGCCCGTCAACGATAGCAGAATGCAACGGCAAAAGAGGAGTCGGAACTGGTGGAAGTGACGTCTCATAATCAACGAACGCCCAGGGTTGAACTGGCGCCATGGCTACAGTAGTTAGCAGCTCGCGGTAAACCTTGGCCAAGACAAGGCCTCTCGTTTGTCCCCAATCTCGCTCGTCTCGGCCGGGAGCTGCCCCCGAAGAAGCGATACTCGTGCTCGAACATGCTGGGTGCGAGAGGTTCAGCGGCAGGGGATGGACGGGTTCTGGTTGGGATCTTGCTTGGGCGGGGTCCCGGGAAGGGGGGTGTGTGCCCGGTCCCATGGGTGGGAAGTGTGTGTGTTGAATGATGTGACTGACGTTGATGTGTGCTGCTGCTGCTACCTTACCGCTCCAGTTACCAAGGAACGCCGTACTGTGCATTGTGCACTGTAACATAGCCCTGACCCTGACCTCTTCCTCGGGACAACCCCGAAAAAGGGTTCCCAGCTTTGGGTCTAGTTATTACGTGGAGGTGCATGCTGGCGTTTTGCATTTCTCGCGAAATGGATGGATTGGATGCACGGATGGCGACAGGCAAACGGTTTTTTCTTTCTCTCCTCTGTGCGAGTCTACTATGTAGGCCTTCCCAACGCGCGCACACACATAAATGTTGTGAGACACGGCAGAGACGCCGCCTGAGTCGGAGGGCCCAGATCTTTCCCTTCTCTCGGGTCTGATGTTGTGTGCTGCCGCGACCGTGGCTGACCTTGGCCGGAAGTGCCGTCTTCAACATTTGTGTCTTCCCCGCTATTCCTGGCCTTCTGGATCACGCCGCAGCCGCCACCATACTCGAGCTTGATGAGAGAGAGAGAACATGGAACGGCGCGCGGAAACAACAGAAGTAGCAGCAGATGTTAGACACAGTAGGGCTCATCAATGCCCCTGGCACGCGGTCAAAGACAATATTGAGACATGCACATATTGGCAGACTTAGGGCTACTATTCGGTGCGAGAATAAGCAATGAGGATGCGGATAGCTAGTCATGTAGTTTGATAAATGTTGTGAGAGAACTTCTTTATTTTTTACCATAATTTCTTTTGTCGTTTGACAGATTCTCTTACTATTGGGGCAAAAAGTGGTCAAGCTGTGTCCTTTTCTTAGGCCACGAGGCTTCCCAAGGTTGGGCTAATACTAAACCCCGCTGGGCTAGCGACCTTGACTCCTGGATCATGCTAATGCTCCTCTCGGCGGGGGGGAGCATCCGCTGGCCTTGCACAACTCATCAACTTGCAACTCCCAGCGCTCTGGGTCTCCCTTCATCAATGGCACCCGATGGTTGGTTTGCCTTCTCCACACTCAACACGGGGCATTCCCCGTTTCCGTGCCGGCCTTCGGTGTCGACCCGTCCACTCACCCACCCATGTTTATCGTGTCGCCTTGTGCGACGAGACATGAATCGTCAACAGTCAAGGCGGCCCTGCTGCTGGGCTGGGCTGGGCTGGGCTGGGAGGGACAAAGGTTGACTGACAGGCCGACACAGGGCCTCGATGCTGCCACTGACGGCAGGCGGCCGACCGCAAGGATGTGGTCTCGGAGCAATTGCATCCACGTTTACTGCCATTTGCTGCCATCTGCGAGCCACCAGGTCTTATCCAGGACGACCCAACTGTGTGTGCGCACAAGCAGGGCGTTGATCAGTGTACCGCCCGTCTGGAAAGGGAAATACCACGGAGGATATTGCTGTTCCTCAACTCCGTCAGACGGACACTGTGTTGCTAATGGATCCACGGGTCCATGACAGGGGTAGTTCTTCTGGTTAGGTTCCCTGTGAGGAGAGGCGCCTCTGGCCATGCGCACACCCTCCCCAGGCCAAAAGAACCAAGCGAGGGACGCATCGCCAGGGCCGCCCGAACCACGCGCCAAACCACACCTTTCCCTTCCCGTCCCCAGAGTCCGAGCGACGGCTTCTTGGCGTCGTCCCTCTCCCTGGAAAGGGTCCCGCCGTCATCCACTACAGTTCCCGGTTCCAGTGTCGACTCTTGCATCTGGTGCTGCCGCCCACTGGACATCAGGTCTCGCGCTGCCGGATTGATTGATTCTCACAGGCCACGGCTCACGACTCGCACGCCCCCGGGACTTCTCCCTGCTCACCCCCGTCCTCCCCCACAAGCCCTTTCCCGCATGGGGTCATGGATTCCCATGGATCCCTCGCAACAAACTCGTACGGCTTGTCACCAGGCATTGGGTGCTTTGGGCCCTTGCCGCCATGGGCCGCCTGCTATTCGCTGTCCATCACCTCCGTCTTCTGTAGCGCTGTACCGCCGGGCCGCCTGTACCCACAGATACCACCACGCCGGCTCGCCTACTACAGCGCCGCCCCAGCTAGCGACGGCTAGAGTAAGTATAGTTCGCCCGCCCTCGCCCATCCTCCCTCTGCGAACCTTCTCTCCCTCTCCTCTTCTCTCCTCCCCTCAAAACCTCCGACCAACCACTCCATCCTCGCAATTCGTCTGCGTCATGGGAGGTCTATAAACTCTGCTTCAGCCTGTGCCAATCCTCGATACACGATCCCCCTCCGCTTCGACGTTCCTTGATTTGGTCCGTCACCATCGTTCGATAGTCGCCTCTGTTGAGCGCCACTCCCCGGTCCGACCGAACATCGTCCACTACGACTCGTTATTCGGACTACACGAAACATAGCAATCCCGCCCATCCACAATTTTCTTGACATATTTGCCTCCTGCATCCGGACCGTCATCTCAGCGGGCAATTAAACCATAACTATTCTCCGGTCTTAGTTCCCGTTTACTCGGCCCTCGTTTAAATCACATCGAATCTACCATCTGCAGTCGACCAGTTACACAACACCAGTCGACATCATGAGCTCTCCTTCGCAGGCCGGGCCCTCGGCGCCCAAGGAGGAGAAGAAGGAGAAGGGTCTCAGCAAGCTTCTCACCAGAACCAAGACCTTCCTCAAGCGAGAAGGTTCTTCCAACAAGCGTCTGTCGACCATGTCCACCAGCAAGGCCGCTCCTGCTGGCCAATCTGAGCCTGCCAAGACGAGGTACGCTTTTTTCCGCCACGAATTGCACGATTTTCCTGGATATGCGTGTCCCGAAAATGCTCCTTGGAGTATGCCCGGGCGTTTGCGTCTTAACCAGGACACCGTCGATCATCCTACGATATCAATCGGTCGCTAACTCTTAACAGTGAACCCGCCGTCCCTGAGAAGAAGGCTCCCGACGCCAAGGCTCGATACGAAGGCCTTGAGGGCGTCTCCAAGTTGACCAGGAGCCAGCTTATTGAAGAGCGCGCCAAGAAGCTGGGCGAGCGTTATGGACTTGATATCAAGATTTCGGAACTTCAGACTGGATCTCCCGACGACACCGTTCTCCGTATGGATAAGCCCATCCGCATGCGCGTCCGCCGAACCTGCCACAAGTGCAATGCCACCTTCTCCTCCGCCAAGGAGTGCCCCAACTGCCAGCACGCCCGCTGCACCAAGTGTACCCGTTACCCTCCCAAGCGAACCGAAGCCGAGATTATCGCCAGCCGCGAGCGACGTGCCGCCATCATCAAGGCCAACAAGGAGAACGCCCCTATTATTCCCGACTACTCTTACGCCTTTGACGAGAAGAAGATTGTCCTCACCCGACCTAGCAAGACTGGCGGACAGGATCTGGTCCATAAGAAGCCCCGCCAACGGGTGCGCAGAACTTGCCACGAGTGTTCGACGCTGTTTATTTCCGGTAACAAGACTTGCGATAAGTGCGGCCACGTCCGCTGCACGGACTGCCCTCGAGACCCGTACGTTCAGACCTGGAACTCTTGGCGTGATGTAATTGCTAACGAGACGTACAGGCCCAAGAAGGACAAATACCCATATGGTTATCCTGGAGACGAATTCGGCCCTAGCAGTGTACCCCATTACGAATGCAAGGACTGTAAGACGGTATACCCAACTGGGGCAGAGAACGGAACCAAGTGCAAGAAGTGTGGCTTAGAGAAGACGGCCGACTCGCCTCGTGTTCTGCCTCGCAAGGTCGAACCCGAACCAGACCCGGAGTTATTGAAGAAGCTACAAGAGCGACTTGAAAACCTGAAGGTGGCATAACGAGCAGCATGCAACCGAACCCCCTAGATCAGGGGTCAGGTCAGGGGATGAAGAGAGGAGGTATTTCTTTGGTCTTTCCTACCTACGACGACATTCGACCGGCGAGAGCGAGAAACGATTGCCAGAAGATTTGTCACCCATCCCGATGAGTTGAAAGATTGTCCGCCCTCATCAGCAGTCCTTTCTACTTCTATTCGGCCATACGTTGCACGGTTCATCCACCCCATGTCGCATGCATGCATAACAGGCCCCGACACGAAGCGCGGACGGTTTGCATACTACTACGAATGCCTGTTGGTTCCCACGAGATAGAGAAGGCGGAGTTTATTTACCTGACGCGTACGACATCACGATCTGGATCATTCAAGCGTCACC
Source organism: Fusarium protoensiforme (assembly GCA_011320165.1). Taxonomy (NCBI): domain Eukaryota; kingdom Fungi; phylum Ascomycota; class Sordariomycetes; order Hypocreales; family Nectriaceae; genus Fusarium; species Fusarium protoensiforme. Next base: position 733 of record JAANQP010000468.1, on the reverse strand, counting down.
TCCATGATTTTGCATTCACCAGTCATTTACACACGCATTTACGAACAAGAGTTGTACTATGGGGAGCAGAGCAGAGCGAGTTTGGAGAGGACACTGATTTTTTCTGAAAAAGAGGAGTTGGGGAGAGAAGACGGGGGTCGGCAATGGGGAAGAGCCGTCGGTTGAGTTTGTGTCTCGAAAAGCTGCGCATAGAACTTCTGGGGAACTGGGGGGCCTGGCAGGGGAGTGGATGAATACCAAGCAGGTGGGCCATATGGTTAATGTGTTTGGCGACAGCGAGAAAGCGGTGTTTTCCTTGATTCTCTCGTGGTCACAGATTCTTTTGGGGAATGTTTTCTCTCCTCTCATCAATGAGACAATGTCATTCTTGACGACATGCATGATTATCTGTGAACGACAACTGATTATCTTAGCTTTACCTTCAACATGATGCAACAATAGCAATAACAACAGCAACAATTCCTTGCTTATCATACCTCGGCCCTCAAACCCTGGCCCATGACCTCACACTCGTGTCACAGTTGGCCGCAATAAGCTCCCCAGGCCCGGGTAACAGCGATCTCTGCATGCTGCCTCACACCACGCAACACACCATACCCACACCATTTTTTTCATTTGCTCCCAGGAAGAACCCCGCCAGGGTATCTCCCTTTTTACCGGAGCGCCTCAGCCTGCCTGCCCCCAAGGCGGGGGAGAATGTCGTGACCAGACTGGCGGTACGGGGGGTGGGAGG
>JAANQP010000467.1:0-16522 GCA_011320165.1 Fusarium protoensiforme | reverse complement strand
AAAAACCTTAGCTCTCTCTTTTTAAAATTAAAATCTTTTTTTCTTTTAAGTTTTAATAATACATTTAAACACAAGATATTTAAATAAGATAAGAATAATTAACTTATAATAACTAACTAAAACCTATTTAAGATATTAATTAATTAAGAACTTACTTTTGTATAATAAAAATAAATATATAAATAAATTACTAATCTCTTTATTATAAATATATTTTTTTATTCTCTTTAAACTTCTATAAAATAAACCTCTTATATTTCACTTTTAGGTTTCTTTTATTAAGAACCGCTGGCCTTCGGTATCAGGCAGAGGACTATAATCTATCAACAGGGAAACCTGCTGTTCTGCAGCTTCTGGTGCTGCCAGCTGGTCGATCTCTCGAGCCTCAGCCTTAACCTCGTCTCGGTTTAGGTTGATAGGCGGCCTATTTTCGGGCGCAGTAGGCAGTGTTCAGGGCCTTCATCCTCCTCCTAGGGTGTTCGCTTTAGGCCGTAGGCTTCTCCACGTAACCTCCACTGTCTAGATATGGGGATGATCGACCATGAGGAAGTCTAAACGCGCCTTTTAATGAAATCCTTGATTTCTAATATGCTACCACCTTACATATTTCTAGTATCAAGAGTACCACGTATGAATCATATATATGTGTCGTCCTCATCGTATCAAGGTACTCACTAAGTACTCGTGCATGAATACAACCGCACCAGTACTCTCAACAACGTGACATGCGAGCCACGACGTGAGGAGGGAATTCTCTTCCATATACATACTCAGGGATAGATCAAAGGGGGGTTGTTGTTGACTTCGATGACGCTTCCAAGAGGATTTGTCGGACACAAAATAAAAAAACACAATCGTGACTACATGACAGCATTAAAACCCAATACTGTAAAACACCGTAATCAGAGGGGGATTAGGGTTAGGTGAACTTGGTGACGTTTCCAAATGAAGCCATCAGCCACCATAACAAAGAACACACTTATTAATACATGCCGGAAAACGCCATAACCTCGAGAGGATTAGTCCGCATAGCTCGTCCGCTAACGTCGAAAGCTGTTTGGGGTGAATGTGGCTTGAGAAACCGCAGCTGAAAGCAAACCAAGCCGCCAAGGCCCAAGGTGTTGCATTGTCACATACTATTCGCTTTCTAGATATGTGATATGAGAATAAGCGGTCCAATTTTCTATCTTGCTTTCAGCTGACAGTCTCTGCGTTTAGCCACGTCACCAAGACAGTGTTTCACCTCAAGTCTACAATAGGCTTCGTCCCGTGCCGCGCCCCTTGGCTGGCTGGGCTAATCACATGTTAAAGCACTTGCTCTTGATTGAGATATGTTGGCCATATTATGTGGCTATCAAGTCAAGCAATCCGTCGCCATTGTCACCGTCCCGAGCCTTTAATGGCAACAGCCTAGCAGCGGCTAACTCTATCACAAGAGTAGCGTTTGGTGATTCCTGCCGTGGTCCCACGGAATTGTGTGACAGCTCCCCATTCACATAGCATTACAGCCTGTACTTAAGTACCGTGGAACAAATTTACTCACAAGGACTGGAATGGCCGGTCAAAGGGGTCAGGAAAGGCGTCATTCAGCAGGGAAAGCTGTATCTGCGGCTGGCTGTACAAGCACTCAGCTACGGTCTAGGCCCCTTCCTCCATTCCACCGTCTAAAACTCGTCTCTGACGTCTATCATGGCACCATACTGTTTGAAAGCAGCTCATCAAGTAATCCCGGTTAGTTAGAAGACATGTGGGATGGCGACATGTCGTTGGTTTCATTCCTACCTCCCATTTTATCTATAAATACTTATAGGTCCTCCCTCCAACTGAGGTCAAACCAACCCATCACTCAATACATTCAAGCCTACTATCAACGCAATATCACGTCACTACTTCTCACACAATGGCCTCCCTTGTTCCCATCGCACCCAAAGGCATCTCGGCCCAGTATAACGGCCTGGGCCGGTACCTCGAGCTTAAGGCTGTGGGCCAAATCCCCGGATTCTTCCTCACTCCATTCTTTGAACGTGAGGTTTGGGCCGGTGGCCTGCGCTTTTCCATCAAGGCCTTTAGCGGTGGCGATGGCAAGACCCCCCCGAGCAAGGATGTCAACATCAGCTTCAAGCTGCCGATCCTTCTCCCCATCGACCACTTCAACAGCAAGACGGTCCTGGTTGAGACGGCCTTTGGTACTGCCGACGTCAAAATTGAGTACCTTGGGTGGCCCGAGCCTCCCCATGGCACCGAAGTGGCTGTCAACTCGACGGCGGGTGATAGTCTCACGACAGCCAGCGATCAAGCCAAGAAAATCGAAACAATCACTACTGTGCTTCCGCCAATCAAATCCCTCCTTGCCGATGAGGGCACGTTGTCCATCACCGCAGTGATCCCCAAGGAGGCAAAGCCGTTGCTGGATATCGAGTTTAACAGCGATTATCTCAAGCTGGTGACCTCGAGCGTCGGCGAAGGCTTGATCAAATGGGAGTTGAAGTGGGTTAAGCCTCCCGTCGGCAAGGACAACCCCCAGCTGGTCAATGTCATCACTACTACCAAGTGGGACATTACTATCCCCATCCTGCCTCCGGTCGAGAAGATTACCAAGGTCATCCAGCCGTACATCGTCTACCGAGTTTGGCTTGTGACCGAGTAGAGGAAGCCAGCCGCACGCCTGGCCTTGTCCCACACACTTCCACGTTGTCTTGTTGGGGAAGGGAGCCTACATCGGGCTCTAGTTGATCACTATCATTCTCTCTATACTTGTGCTGATAACTCTTAACTTGAGAAAGTTGCCTTATGCAATCAATAAATGAGCATTCTCTACCATTTGCCGCCGTTGTTTGGTGATGATGCTTCACACATACGACAACACATTGACATTCTCGTTGCGTGCTGGACAAGTCCTATCATATCTACGTCTAGACGAACACGACCATCCGCAGTAGATCCGTGCCTTTAGTAGTCCTACCGCGGAATTTTGGCACTCCGGGCTGTATTCGTCATGCGGTTGCTAGTATTTAGACGTTTGAATAGAAGCCACTAGAACGCAGTATTTTTTTCGTGTTGCCCACGACATCTCCAGCATCCCTGATATGGCAATAGGTGCCATGCTTGGCGGATGGTTATCTCATCGTTCCGGCTGTGCTATTTCCGTTGGGTTGCTCAGAAGCTACCCCTCTCCCCGCTTCCTTGAGCCCTTTGGCAGAGGTCATCTCATAGTGTCGGCGTCAAGGTCACTGAGCCATGACTTGTAATTGAGCGTGATTAATTAATCAGGTGGCTTAAGAAGCAGCTCAAGATGAGTTTGTTTGAGGCCTTGGCCATGAAAGTGCTGTAGACGGACTTTGATTTGGAAATGACCACAGGCATAGCTACAAGCCTTAGAGATGATGAAGCGTGAGACTTTGTTGAGACGGCTGCCTCAAGCTTTGATTGATCCATAAAGCTATAAGTAAGTTAAACTATTAAAGAAGAGTGTTGAATACAGAAAGAATACAAGTAGCTGCAATAAAGAAAACATTGAAGCTCTGCCTGTGTGTACTGTTACTAACAACAGCAGGCCCTGTACTTGTTCCCGATTGAGTAGACTCCGCACCGGTGGCAGCACCAGGAACAGTACCAGAAACTCTCAAAGTTGGCTCGCCGCTTGGTTGAGCCGTCTCATCCTTTGTGTCGGGAGCTGTCGGCCTTGCGCTACCGTCATCGGTGGGCTCTTGTCCACCATTGGGATGCTGGCTGCTTCCAGTAAATTCAGGCGCAGAACTTTGCAAGGTCCCTGTGAAAAAGCGAGAAGGTTCTCCTGTGGGGATCGAGACGTAGACCTTGGAGTCAGCTGGTTGAATAGGTATAGCTGACTTGGTGGAATCGTCGTGCCACGCGACCAATGTGTCCTTGGCCAGTTGAGTGCTGGGACTCTCTTCATTTTCCACGGTAGCCGCGTAAAGAATCTCGGTTGCTTTGGATGATTCGTGGCATTGAGAGACGCCGCTGGGACACTTGGTGAGAGTGACAAGAGGTGTCTTGTAGGTGGTCGAGGTACTCAATCCACCACTGCCGGGTTGTTTCGTTTCTGAAGCAATCCAGGAGATCTCATCACTCGACGAAACCGGACACACTGTCGTGCTGATGGCGATAATCTCGGTACTGATCATTATCGTGTAGTCGGACGTAGGACAGTTCTTCACACTTGAGGGGCACGCCGTAATAGTGACAAGGTTGGTAGTAAAGATGGTCGAGGTAGTCAAATGTTGGGTTCGAGTACTGTAAGTGTCGGTTGGGACGTGGGGCATGCTCGAAAGAGGCTGTGTAAGGGTCTGGGCGCCTGAAGTAGTTTCAGACAGTGTGCCATCGGTAGATGAAGGAGTGTGCGAAGATTTGGAAGAAACCGAGCTGCTTGATTCGATAGAAGACTGCCCCGTGCTGGTGTCGAAAGATGAGATTGTCTCTACTGGTGTCGAGGTCGGAATGGTTGTTGTCTGAGATGAAGAATCTGGGCCTCCCGTAGGTGATCCAGAGGCGCTCTGAGAGGTTGTGTCGATAAAGGAGCCATCGGATGTCGTGCTGACGCTGGTAGATACAATGTCGGTACTTGATTCCAACGCTGTACTTGACTCCAGCGCAGTCGTCGATTCAGAGATAGATGTCGATTCTGAAGACGAAACAGAAGAAGTACCGAGTTCAGAAGCCGAGGTACTAGAGTCCCAAGCAGTGCTTAAGTCAGATGTAGTAATGCCAAGTTCAGAAGTAGCAGGACTCGATTCAGAGACAGCAGTGCTGTACTCAGAGGAGGTAGTGCTAGATTCCGTAATGATGCTCAAGCCTGAAGACGTAGAGCTCCATTCAGAAAAAGCGCTGGTCGTCAATGTGGAATCAGTGGATGTAGAATCCGTCGTAACTTCACTTTCCGAAGAAACAGAAGTGGTCTGAGATGCTGTCATGTCCTCTGTCGATGAGGTGACCTCGCCAGTAGCAGTAGTTGGGCTGGCAGTGGATACATCCAATGTCGTGGTGGAGCTGATGAATGAAGCCGTCGACGTAGATTCAGGAGAGGATTCTGTGGTTGAGGCTGAATCATTGCCAGTGGTGGTGGTAGACGCATCAGAAGTGACCGACGAGACAGAGGTAGTAGCGCAAGGATCCGGAAGGTCCTCGATCTTGAATGTCAGAGATGTGCACCCATCCACGATGGCTGGGCCGTGGCGCACAAGAGCTGTGTCGGATTCGCAGATATAGAACTTGTCCTTCTCGCCAGACACACAGCTCAGCGTGCCCTCAGTGGTGACACGGCACTCTAGATGTGACCACGCTCCTGCGATACGAGATACAGGATACATGTACACCAAGCTGTTGGTGTTGGTGTGAACTGCGGCGAAGATATCGGCGCCGGTGGCCAGAGACTTGGACTGGAGATGGCCGTCCTCTGTGAGTCCCCAACTGAGAGGTAACTGCTCACCACGGAGATCTACGGCCATGAAGTCCGAATAGAGATAAAGCTTGCGGCCGTCTCCAGAATCTCCAACATACGCCGCCAGAGACACTGGGCGAGGAGCACCGGCTGTGCATGCAGGCGCCTCAGAAGTAGTCGTGGCATCTGAGGTAACGCTGCTGCTCACAAGGGCGGTGGAGCTTGTGACTTCAGAGGTTGTCGTACCCGTGGGCTTGATGTCTCGTTTGACGGAGAACCATGGTGACAGAGTGTACTGCCAGTCGTCGAGGTTGTTCATGTCTCCAAAGGTACGAACTACTCGGCCAAGAAGCCGATACTCGCCATCAGGAATCGACGAGCCGTTGGCAAAGTAGCCTTGAGGCGCCGCATAGAACGACCCAGACACCCGAGGATAATTTACCAGGGGAAAGTCGATAACCTCATTATTGATACCACTTGGCCGCGTCCGAATCGAGCCGATCCAGTTGTTCTTACCCGCGACAGGAGGATAGACCCAGTCACTGGGCTCCCAATCCCTGGACACATACTGTCAGAGAAAGTCAGCTGCAAATTCACAACGAGTCAGGAACCCAAATCTTACATCAAAGCCTATCTCTCGAGTGGACCACAGGATGTTGAAATAGGGTTGGAACACATCGGAGTCGGTCTCCAACGAGTACTCGTGGCCCTCTTCCATCAAACCACCATAACCGCTGAGCCACATGGGAATCCCTCGATGCATCTCCCAAGTGTCGCTCGCGTATATACTTCCCTTGATACCTATTGTCTATTAGAATCAGTCGTCCCCAGATGCTGACGGGGTGGTTCAGGTGCCAACTTACCCATGTAGGTGACAGAGACAACCTCACCGTTCGACCCCCCGAAAAGGATGCGACCGCCGTAGACGGGGAGGTAACTGGCGCTGACGCTTGCCGGTTCCACAAACTCAAGGCGCAGAGTAGCAGACTCGCCGGGACCGAGGCTGAAGGTATCATCAGAGAGCGAAACTGTGGCCACTTCGCCCTCATCACTAGAGTACCGGGGCTCATTGGAAACCCAGGCATCTCCGCTGCCTTTGGTGTGTATGGTGATGCCCGCCTCATGAGTCACTTGGTATGTGACGGTCTCATCGTTGGAGTTGGTGAGAACTACCTGATGAGACGGCTTGAAATGAACCGTGTCGTTGAGGTTCAAGTTTGCCGGACTGACGGAGGTGCCAGACAGAATAACAGAAGCAGCGTCAACAATTCCTGCTCCCTGTCTAACAACCGACGCGGAATTGCTGGTTCCATCGTTGTGTTTCACCGGTCTTCCGCTAGAGATGATACGCTCGACGGCGATCTGGGCAGCTTTGGAACCCAGAGCAGAGCGTCCACCGCGGGAACCGAAGAAAAGAGCACCGACTCCAGCAATGTAGGGGCTTGCCATACTAGTGCCCGAGTAGGTTGCCCATGACCCCGAAGACACCGGCCACGTAGACAGGATGGAGCCACCAGGGGCCGAGATTTCAGGCTTCATCCTGGCATCAAGAGTAGGCCCCCAAGAGCTGAAATCGTTGATCCGTCCACCCGCAAAGCCGGACCGCGGGACGGAAATGGCCTGGTTATTGTGAATGAACTCAAATGTGACCTTGTTGCCAGCCTCGACCTGGCTCATGATCCAGTCACCATCTTCGTACAAGATGACAGCAGCTGCGTTGAAAAGCCTGTCAGTCACATCTCTTCTGAAGCCAGCTCTTCATACTCACAGTTCCTAGGTTGATCGTCTCGATAAACGGCGCGATCTGGGCGCTCCCAGTCCCCTGACTCAGTCTGGATATACAAGATGCTGTTGGTCTTGCCTATAAAATTCGAATCTTGGATTTGCCACACGCACGTGCCCTTTCTATATTTCTCGCCCGTCAGCTTCCCATGAGACCCATCTCCAGATAGAAGTTTACTTACGGAATAACTGTTACAGAGTCCTCAGGCCCCGTTGGCTGATCCCAAGTACAAGCAGTGTTCTCTCGAACGTCAGGACGAGTGAATGTGGCGAAGGTGCCGTTCAAGTTGAACTGCGTCAAGGTGTCGCTTAGATAACTCTATATTATGACCATTGTTAGTTCACTGACAATACCGGCAGGAGTTGTGACTCACAATATCTCGGGTTTCGCCGCTCGAGGAAGTAGCTGTGAACTGGTATGCAACCCAATCCTCGGCCTGGACGCTGCCAACTGCAAGACTTCCAACACCATTGCCACCGCTACTAGTGTAGAAAGGACCTGTGGCGCCGCTGTTGCCAGCAGCAAAAACGACAAGAACCCCAGCTGCCGCAATCGTGGATGCGACAAGTGCTGTTAGACTGTCTGGAAACCCACTATTTGAACCGAGCGAGGCATTGATCACATCAGCACCGTCTTCGTATGCCTTGAGAAAGGCAGCCACGATGGTGTCCTCATAGGTACCGTCGCCGCAGCCAAACACCTTGTACGCACGAAGACGGGCTTTGGGTGCCACGCCGGGGAGGTACGAGTCCCCACTGGCAGCAATTCCAGCAACATGAGTTCCATGGCCCAGACAGTCCATGGGGTCATCGTCGGGCTTGTACTCGCCCCCAACCACATAGTCATCCCCGACAAGATCATAGCCTGCCTCGACCCGGTAGCCTGGACCAAATCCGCCACCGAAAGCGGGATGGGTATAGTCAATGCCCGAATCAACGATTGCAATGACGACATCGTCACCAAAGTGACCGGCCTGGTGCATGGCAGCCACATTGGTGTCGTTGTGGACACTCCAAGCAGGGTATTTGAGGCGCGAATCGCTATCAACAACAGCAGCAGAGCCTTCAACGGGCACGTGAAAGAATGCTGCGGGCCAAATCTTGGCAACCTCTGGAAGAGCTTCAATCTCGGCAAGGGTGTTGTTGGTTGCGTTCTTTACGTCGAACGAAACTCCTCGAAAGACTTCCGAGTCAAAGACAAGGGACGGGGTGACATCTTGACCCGAGTCTTGCAGAACCGAATAAAATTCGGACGCGCCCTATATGACATAGCTGTAAGCAAAGGTTTCACCAATTGTGCGAGACAACTGTAAGGGGGGTGGGACGTACAGCATCGCCTTCATCTCTCTTGAACTTGGCAGAACTGGAAAACTCGACAATGAATCTGGTAGTGTCGATGGAAATGGGGCTGGGTGTGCCCAACGAGTTTTCAATGTCGTCACCAAGAACGAGATTGGAAAGGAAAAGGAGGGAAGCCAAAGAGAAGAATGACTTGATGGAAGTCATCTTGACACGTCCCACACCAAGGCGATGGCGATGGGAGAGTGTAAAAAACGAATGGCTGTAGAGAAAGGGTTGTGGGGTGCTCCCTGATGAAACATAACCAACTTAACACTGTCTTTTATAGACGGCCGGCAAGACGGAACAAGCCCCAACCAGCAGAATAATGTAACGGCCATGATCAGATAAGATCGTTTCGATAAGATTAGATGTGAGGGGGGTCCAAGCCGACGCAAGTGCCGTAATTTAACATCCCTGTAGTTAGTGTCAGTGGAAAGTTCGATTCCTTCAATCAGATGCTGGGCCCCATCTAACTAACTGGCGAAGGATTGGGTTTAGCCGCCCGTTTGAGTGCCACTCGATTCCGATATTGATAACCTTACTTCCCTAGTCCGACTCTCTGCAGGAACACGAACCTGCCAAGCCGAACTACGCAGCTGGACCATGTACCTGGTGCACCACGTGGTGCCCAGTCAAAGCTCCGCTGCGTGGTCCGAACTCGGTCCAACACCCCACAACCCGATGTGTATGCCAGGGGCCCCTGGAAATACAGAGTCACACTCTCGGACATTGGAATGACGACTTCACGCGATCAAGGGTTTGTTGAGGGTGGGGTGGCTCTCTTGTGCAGAAAATGCCGCGTCTTGTCCTCTACGGGTTTGCTGTACACCGAGATTCCGACACCGTTATGGGGGATCGGGTGAAATGTGACTCTCAAAGACCACAACCATCAACCGTTGTGATTCGCATGGGCCAGGTGTGATCTCATGCATCACTATGCATGTTGATTTAATTCTAGCTACCACCTGCCCAAGTTGAGGATACTTATCATCAAGCTATCTCAAGTCAGAGCCAGAAGAGTTGAGCAATGTACTCTGTACCACGAGACATTTCAGCATCGGCCGCCAAGGAGCTAACTTACTGAGCCGCAAGAGGAAGTTGTCCCCTGAGGATCGCGGGCGAGACCCTTGCTTATCAGCTGTCAGGTTAATTAATGGACACACTGCAAAAGCCTAATTGGTCTGCCAAATGAACCATCTCCATCGGACCCGTTGGTGATGGTACATGGTCAACAGGGTTGCTATGAGGGAAATTTGTGCGATATCGGTGCTTCTTTCACCTTTCCCTCTGACGGATGGCCAAATTGCAATCGGACCATCAGCATCAATGGACGGAGAGAGTTGCAATCCCAGCCTCAATTCCGCGCACGGGCTGGTCTCGAAGAGCGTTGGTTCAGAACATGAAGTCAAACTCAGGGAAGCTAGTGAGAACATCTCGCCCTACCGAATTGGGCTTCAGAGCCGTCTGCCAAGACCTGGTGGCGATCTTCATGAGTAGGACAAGGATTGTGTCGCAACTTGACTTGAGTCTTGGATGTCTGTAGCCTTATCTGTGTTTTTCTTAATTAGCAAAGATGTAATCTGCAGCCGAAGGCACAAGAAGGAGAGTTGAGCAGTGAGGGTATAAGGCAAGCGCATCCAGGCCTCTACGTTGCAAGGAGTGACCTGTATCTCCATTGAAGAATATGAGAAGGGTCGCATAGAAGTCCTCGGAATAGCCAGACGGGAACAGCTCGCGTATTATCATACTAACAGCCGCTTGATTGGCCACGATAAGGGCGAGAAACATTTAGACAGGAATTCACTCATGATTGAGTCTTCTTAGCAAAATCTTGACTTCCAAGGTGGATAATGCTGGCAGTGGAGGTTTTCGTTAGGTTGGTACCGGAAATGGGCCAGAAGGTGTAGCTTTGAGCGGGAGGTAGAAAGCAAATCTGGTTACGGCACTAAGTGGTCCGAAGGAGAAAAGCGCTTTTCCCGACGCCCTGCCTGATTCCGAAAGTGCCAGCAAAGAGTCGGAGGGAGACAAAGAGACACCTGGGCCATTGCAATAAATTTGACCAGGAATCAGCAGATACTTGCACATGTCCTGTAAGAGTTCTAAGTTTCTTTTATATCTATCTATTATACGCGGTTATCCTATTAAGGGCTAGGTTTTAGTTATAATAAAAAATATAATATTAATATTTTATAATATTATATCTTAATACTAATATTATAGCTTTTTTTTTTTAATTTTGTCTCTTATATTAAGTTATATTAATATCAAACTAAAGCTAGGAGGGCCTGAAGGTATAATATATATATAGCCTAATTAAGTTATAAGATAGATAAGGGGAAGCCGCATAGGTAATAAGAGTTTACCAAGGCATTAAAAATAGTAACCGGACCTTTTTTCTTTCCTTCGAGCTATTATTAGGCTAACCAACGTCGCCGCCCATGCACCTACGTTAAAGCTGACTCCTTATGCGGCAGCTCATAGCCAACGGATCCTCAGCCTGATCACAAACGTATATCAATCGAGCGTTCAGCTTTGATTCCAGCCACTCAAAATCAGTCATTAACCCCCCTCACAAGAATGAAGTCTTGAGAAGGAGGTGTGACTCCATCTCTGATAGGATAATTACAGCCCCAAGGGGCTCATGTGATGACATGAGCGCTTGATGTAACATGTACGCATGGGTAATGCCATGCCGCGCCAAATGAGGTTTCTGGCTTGGTCTTCAGACCCCAACTTTCCTGCCCCTGCATAACATGGCCTCCCTCCACAGCCCGACGCGACGCCAGCTGGGAAAGTATTTGTTCTGGCACTACCCTCCATCCATGAAAAATCATTTCCCTCCTCTCAACTTTCCCAAGGCTGCAGCTTTCTACAGCAAACACCAACTGCCATGGAGCACTGTTCGGAAAACGACGTTGTCAGGCAACCCGAGCTAGAACGCGGCTTACGGGTACTCTCGCTGGGTATGAACTGAGGGTATCCCACTGAGTCATCATGCTGACAGGCCCTCTCAGACGGTGGAGGCGTGCGGGGGCTTTCGAGCCTCCTGGTGCTGCGGCATCTAATGAAGCGAATCGACCCACAGAACCCTCCCAAGCCATGCGAGTATTTCGACCTTATCGGAGGAACCAGCACCGGCGGGTAGTTAAGCACATTCCAAGCCGCAATTTCTGGCCCACTATGAACCTATACTAAGATCTGATCTTTAGTTTGATAGCAATTATGCTTGGCCGACTTCGTATGAGTGTTCCTGAATGTATCGAGAAGTACAAGGAGCTCTCATCCCAGGTTTTCAAGCCCAAGAGACAGCAGCGCAACGTCCTCGGGAAAGCCAAGGACCTGTGGAAGCTTGATGGGGCTTTTGATGCCACCAAGCTCGAGGAGGCTACTCAGAAAATCCTCCAGGATTTGTGCACGAGTCCAGACGAAAAGTTATTGGACAAAAGCGGTGGATGCAAGGTGTAAGTACTAATACAAGAAACTCTCAGTCTTGTCGGGGTCAGAGGTGATTGACATGGGTTCATAGCTTTGTGCTTGCTATGAGAGCAGAAGTTACACGCCCAGCTCGCCTGCGAACCTACGATACGCCAACGACGGTACAAGACGTCGATTGCAGCGTCGTCGAGGCAGTGAGAGCAACATCGGCTGCAAGTAGTTTCTTTAGCCCCGTGACAATCGAAGGCCAGGTTTTCATCGATGCCGCCGTTGGATACAACAACCCTGTCGAAGAGGTCCTTGAAGAGGTTTTCCAAGTCTGGGGAAGGTCGCGAAACATCGAACGCTTCGTCAGCATCGGCACTGGCATACCAAGCCTCAATGCTTTTGGTACGAACTTGGCTGCGCTCGGAAAATCGCTCATCAGCATCGCCACGGACACACAAAAGGTGGCAGACCGTTTTGAAAGAGACTCGGTACGTCCCAATGGATTGAGCGGCATATACTTCCGGTTCAGTCCCCGCGGGATGGAAGGAATAGGGCTGGATGAGCCGAGCAGCCTGGGCAGGATCAGCGCAGCAACAACAAACTATCTCAACGAGTTTGACACGTTGCAAAAGATCAATGCTTTCGCGGTTCTACGCCCATGTACGTAGAGGAATCACTGTACAAGTCCATCAAATTACTTTATTAACCCACAAGACAGACTTCCTGACTCCATCCGAGCAGCAAGCGTATCTACGTTCTCTGCCAACTTACGACGTACTGAGTGAGCTCAGTCGAGTAACGGAACCGATTGCAAACACCTTTGCTTGGGTCTTGGATGTGGACGAGTTCAAGAACTGGTCCAAACATGATGGATCTCCAATCCTCCAGATCCTTGGAAAACCTGGTTGTGGAAAGAGTGTCCTGCTCGCGTATCTCCGACATACTTTGGAGAGTGGGGAGCGCGTCGCTTTCTTCGCTTGCAAACAGTCGGAACACGTGCGACGGTCGCCCGAGATGATTCTTTCCTCCCTTCTTCGCCAAATTCTACATGATCAGCCAAACCTGTTTCGCTATACCGTACCCATGAGTTCACGCTCGGAAACCTGGACCTATGCCCAGCTGTGGGCGTCTTTCAAAGGCGTACTCATGTCCCCGGATAACAAGGGACTTGTTTGCATGATTGACGCCCTCGATGAATGCCTCAAGGACTCCCAGAGGCACTTTGTCAAAGATCTTTGGCGATTGTCAGACCTGATCGCCAAAGGAGGCGAGGTTTACTCCCGTCTCATTATTACCTCCAGGAACTATGTCGATCTAACTATCCCGCCAGCCGAGTCGCTGGACCTCAACACACACCCCAGAATGGCTAGCGACTTGGAGACGTTTATCAATGTCAAAGTTGCGGATCTTATTCTTCTCCGACCCCTATACAGCGACCTTCGCTCGTTCATCATAGATTGTCTGAAGGAGCGTGCAAAAGGCATGTATAGACTGATTGAGCTCATTATTGATGAGCTCTACACCATTCCGGACTCTTCTGCGCAGTCAATTCGCACCACACTGCTTTCTGTCCCTCATGATATTGGTTTGCTCTACGACAGCATTTGGGAGCGAATTCCTGCTCACCACCGCTATCGAGCAAAGAACATGTTTGCTTGGATACTATGTTCCTTCTCACCAATCGACATTACCGGGTTTGGCCTTGTCATTGCGGCCTTCAACTTATCAGAGACAAGGACTCGGGACATGGACTTGACTTTACCCACTGATCCGGCGGGTGATGTGCGTAGGCTCTTTGGCCCGTTGGTATCTGTGAGTGCCACCATCGAGGCCTCGCATCCTTCAGTGAAGGATCACTTTCTGCAGCACGAGGTATCTATTTCCAACCCAGCTTACAATCGCATTCGCCCGAATGAAGCGCATGATTTCATTGCTGTTACTTGCCTTCAATATCTCAACTCGTTCTCCGCCACCCCATTTCGCAACGACGATGAGCACGATCTTGTTTCGTACGCTCTTGAAAACTTCTCCAAGCACGTGGCACATGCGGGACATCTTGGAGACTCGTTGGACAACGAGATACTACGATTCTTTGACCTAGACATTTGGGTGGATGAATGGACACAGTCAACGTCTCGAAACAGGTCACAGACTTTTGGACGACAGGTACCTCGGATTTACGACGCACTATCATTTTCGGCGTACTATGGAAGACCAGCCCTTCTCAGGAGCCCTTTTGCCCAGAATTCGATGCTTCTCTTGTGTTCCGAAGGTGTTTGTTCAACAGAAGTCCTCCGACTCGTCTACCTCTCCCTCCTCGGCCTGCAGAGGAACTGCCTCCAAGAGATCATACTCCTCTTTGATCTCATGCTTTTCAAACCCGGCGTCTCAATGAACCTTTGTCCGGAGCCGATTGATATTGTGCGCCAAGATGTCTTGTCCAAGGATCATCACAGAATGATTAGCTTCAATCAGATGGCGGCTTACATTCACACTCATCAGATGCACAACCAAAGGTTTCAGCGAACAGAGAGCATGCGCCTCTCGTTACAGTCAGACATCTCGCACTGTTTCGAAACTCTCTGTCCCCATCTTGATGGGTCTACTGAACATGGCCTTGTTAATCTTGGGTCCAAAGATTGGGTATACACTACAAGTTTGGTCTTTACGCAATACATGCTGAGTACATATGGCTCAGATTCTGTGGATATCCTTCGCAGAGACAACGCTGCACTTTTGGAGGCAATCCTATCCAATAGAACCTATGCTGCTCAATACCTGATCCAGAAAGGGGCTGGCCTCGAAGCCCGCGACGCCAGGAACGCAACCGCTCTGCATCTCGCCGCCGGGATGGGAAATGCAAAGTTGGTGACGCTTCTTCTAAATCAGCAGACCACCGATGTCAACATTCCCGATAACGAAGGAAGATCCGCTCTTCATTACGCTTGTTCACGGTACAATCTGTGGGACGACAAAGTGACGCTAGAGCCAAGGCCACTGCATACTTCAAGGTCAAAGACAGTAGCTGTACTTCTCAAGCATGGCGCCCATCGAAGGGCCAAGGATCATCGAGGCAATACGCCTTTGCAGACTCTATCCCAGGTTTTTACGCCGGATTGGGATGATGTTCCCAAGACATCAGATCTGAATTGGCGGGAAGATGACCTCAATGACTCAATTGGCCTTTTAATGCAGGACCTGGTAGACGTCGCCGCTTGGGACTCTCGCGGTACCACCGTCCTTCATCAGGCCGCATTCAGATGGCCTATTTCTGCATTGGAGCAACTACTTCGGTTTTTGGCATCGTTTAACGTATCGGCATGTCTACAGGACCATCATGGAAACACACCGCTCCACTACGCCGCCCTAAGAGGATTCGACAGCCCTCAGAAGGCTGTAGCAGTTCTTTGCGATGCTGGAGTCGATCCTCGAATCCGAGCGATTCTGGATGAATCGGCTCTGGCGCTCGCACGTCGTTATGCGAGAAAAGCATGTATCACGGAACTCGAGCGATGGGAAAACAAATTCGACGTCCAGGCCAATCAGACATATGGTGGATCATGGCTAATGGATAGGTTCGGGGTTGATGCCGACAAAGATCACGCCGCAATTCGTTCCCAGGTCCGGCATGCTCCGCGCGCACCCCTGAGGCTCACCGTTGTTTCGACTAGACATCTCGCTCGGCGAGCAGGGCCAGTGAGCTTGGCTTCTCATAACGATGCCACTAATTTCCCGAGCCTAGAGGTATGTGCAAGACAACTGTTGCCTGTGAATTTTTTGTATTGGCGCTAACGTGGCTGGCAAGGCCGGCATGCGAATCAGGCATGCTAGGATGATGAAGGGTGATGCGAGATCATGGAACCCAACACCTCTCCCTCGTGTCATGATTGAGAGCATGACGTTTGCCCAGCACGATCTTAGTCGTCATGATGGTTTGAGTTACGTCATGGAAGAATCCCTCCTGCGTCCCCTCTCTCGGGCTCGACTTGAGGAAAGTGTGATGATTGACTGGAACTCGAAAGCATATCACGTGATGCAGGATGCGAATCATCATTCAATTGCTGGGAATCGCAGTTTAGAGTACAGGCCCACTACTTTGAGTCTTATCCCACAATCTCAAGTCGCAGACGATGAGGAGTCGGAAAGTGAATGGGAGGAGATATGGGACGAGGGTGAGGAAGAATGGGACGAGGGTGAGGAAGCATGGGACGAGTTGGACGAATCACAGTCCACGAACAGCTATAGAGATGAAGGGGACACAGACAAGAGACAGGGAAAGCAAGAGTCCCAGAAGGCAAACGCGGCCGACGAAATGATGTTTGGGGCAATCTACCGAGGTTTCCTATCAAGCTCAGCTGGTGAAATCGTCGGCTTGCTTCTCATCTTGTTTGGCCTGATCCTAGATATGTCAGATAGGTTTTTGCGCGAGAGGGGGTTTCCCCTCGGGGCGGGGAATGGATGGGCAGGGTTCCAATACTTGCAAAGACCGGGTAGGGCGTGGGTATGGGGAGACAGAGTGTATAATGAAGGCCGTGAGTATTAACCACCTAAATTCTCATAGAAAGCAGTTATTTTTAT